>JAQGAS010002266.1:0-11530 GCA_034686365.1 Pachymerium ferrugineum
AGAGAGTAGCAAATAAACCATATAGCACAGTACACTCGACTCCATCTCTTTCCTTATGTACACATAGAACATATTAACGTCATTATTTGTGTTGTTGGCAAAATATGACTTACAAGTTACTAAAAACTAGAGAGCGAATGTTGATCTATATCTGGAATGAGTCAAATACTTTTTTGCACTACTAACAACAAATCTCTTAATTTTTTGATTTATCTCTGTTACAGATATTTTAAGGGCAACGTTTCTTAAGTGTTTTAAAAAAAATGACACGTCCCAACTCATAAATCAAAATAATAAAACTAAATTTTATAAAATTTAAATGACAACAAAAAGATTGCCGGAACCCGGGTTTGAACCAGGGACCTTTAGATCTTCAGTCTAACGCTCTCCCAGCTGAGCTATTCCGGCTGTTGAGAAGTGATAATGACGTCATTATTTGTGGTATTAATACGGGGGTCAACCAAGAAAATTTTACAAACGAATAAATTACTAGAACCTGCAGACCGAGCGCGTAGATCGTGCAGGTATCAATAAAAAATTCATCAGGGACGTATCTACGAATTTCGCGTGTGGGCACATACCAATAAACATACAATGAAATCCGGCTGATATTTGTTCCCAAAAAAAAAAAAAAATGACGACAGAACTCCTAATTAATATGAAAATAATAAAATAAATTTTAACTTAATTTTACATAGAAAAAAAAATTCGCCGGAACCCGGGTTTGAACCAGGGACCTTTAGATCTTCAGTCTAACGCTCTCCCAGCTGAGCTATTCCGGCGATTGAGTATACAAAATGACGTCATTATTCGTGTTATCAAACTAGAATCAATCAACAAAACTTTTAAATCGGGGATGCAGCGGTCGCTCGTTTCAGATTCGAATACGAATTTCGCATCAACCGAAAACGAACCTCATACGGACCGCGTGTGAATGTAAGGCAAGTATCATTAAACGTGTACTGACAGTAACAATAATATTTGTTTCCAACAAAAAAAATGACATCACAACTCCTAATTAACATAAAGATAATAAAATAAAAGAAAAAAACTTGCCGGAACCCGGGATTGAACCAGGGACCTTTAGATCTTCAGTCTAACGCTCTCCCAGCTGAGCTATTCCGGCAATTGAGTATTAAAAATGACGTCATTATTCGTGTTATTAAAATAGAATCAATCAAGAAAACTTTTAAATCGGGGATGCAGCGGTCGCTCGTTTCAGATTCGAATACGAATTTCTCTTCAACCGAAAACGAACCTAGCACGGACCGCGTGTGAAAGTAAGGCAAGTATCATTAAACGTGTACTGACAATAACAATAATATTTGTTTCCAACAAAAAAAAAGGATATCACAACTCCTAATTAACATAAAAATAAAGATAATAAAATGAAAGAAAAAAAAACTTGCCGGAACCCGGGATTGAACCAGGGACCTTTAGATCTTCAGTCTAACGCTCTCCCAACTGAGCTATTCCGGCAGGTGATACACAACGGCCATTTTGTTTTTCTAGAGAGTAACAAGTAATTTAATCGGTTTTAGTATTGTTAAATTACTCGTCCAATACGTCAACCTAACACATTTCCTTCCTAGGAACATCCATTATTACTTTGATTCGTTTGGGCGTGAACTTAACGTCACACAAGTTTATAAACACTCTTTTTTTCCTCTTTGTCCAGGTGGTAAATTACAGGTTAGCGCAACAGGTGGCCTATGACGGGGGGCATTCGGTCTTGTCTGTCACCCTGACTGACTGTAAGTGTTAAGTCTCTCGACGTTCATTTCCTTCAAAAAATTCAAATTACCAAATTATCGCTTGCAAAATTAAAGGATCTTCTCTTACACACTTTTTATCGTATAAATTAACGAGATGAAATTTTAAGAGCTCCCGGAATTGTCCTTGCCAGTTATTTCCTTAACGATTAAATTTACTTAGACCGGCGCCATTTTCGGTATTAAACCCTAGTGGCAAAATGTGAAAGTTTTCCTCATTATATTTGTAGGCCTGTTTATTTTTCAAATTTAATTATCCTTCACTTTTTCGTCTGTCCATTTAGTGAGATGAAATTTTATTGCTTGTAAAATATTTTTTTACTCTCATAATACATCATTAGTTTCAAGTATACTTCACAGTTGGCGTTGGCACCGGACGGTCTTTTCTAAGGCGCTGCACCATGGCCCACCATGAAGTTAATGACCCCCTTCGTTATTAATGAAGGCTTTTCTCTTTTTTCTAATTATGGAGTGAGCTGCGAGCTGTCCATCAACCAATTGTGAAGGTCAGACATGTACATAAAAAAAGCAGATAGTTTAAAAAACAATTTCACTTGAAGCAATTGCTGGTTTCAAAGCCCGCAGACCTTTTTTTTCTGTTTCTTGTATTTATTCTTGTGGTTTAAACATTCTTTGAAATAAAATGAAATATCTCTTATAATTTATGCTTTTAATTATTTTTGACGATTATAAATAAATAAATATAGCTTTTTAAAAATTTTAAACATTTCATTTCAAGTTGTAAATAAAAATTTCAATTTAAAATGTTTTACTAAATTCATTTGAATTTCAGTGTTTTGACACCAGATGGCTGTACCGAACGAAGGTAGCAGAAATAGACGAACGAAACACGTAAAAGAGAGGCATCTGACTTTTTATAAAAATTTTAAGTTATTAATTATTATTAATTAATAAATATTCCAGTTAAGACTACTTTTTCATTCATAAGACCCAAAATTATTGCTGCGGTCTTACAGGTGTGTCTAGTTTGAATAAGAAGTATTAGCATTTTTAATCATTAAAAAACTAATAATTTTTGGGTGAAACCTTTATTACGTTTTTGAAGCCTCGCCACTATCGGGCGAATCATTGGTCGATTATGCGAGGAAAATTTTAAATGACTTCTCAAACGTTGCCAGAAACTAGTTCGGCGCGATACTGGACATGGAACCGGTTTTTTACCCATGTACTAATGAAATTTTAAAAAAAATTGGTTTTAAAGCCTTATGACTTATTTAATTTACCTCATCGTAAGTCCAAACCACGTCCGAAGTGTTAAGATCATTGAGAATAAAAAAATTTGTCATCGAAGCCGTGTTTTTATGATGGAACTGAAAAGTAAACAGATCGCAGCGCCACTTTTAACCTACATTACACGCCTAGCGGTCACATTGAGAAACTATACCCGATCATCAACAGCAGCTTCGGAATTCTCCAGCCCATAAAACGGACACATATCAATAATTTCTTTTGGATCGATTACATCAACACTGAAATCTTTCTTTAAATCAGCTTTAGTTTTGCTAGCTTTTCCGGCCAATTTTTTCGACTTCTTAGAGCATTCGTCTTGGATTTTCTTGACTGTTTCTTTCAACACATCCTCTGGTGGCGTATTTTTGTCCATCGCTACCGTCTCAATTTCCCCAGATTTAAAATTTTTCAACGAAAATAAATCTTCGCTTCCATAATTTCTCACCAGGGAAGATTCCAATCGTTCCTGAGATGTCATCTGTGTGTCTTGAAATTTAAAATAAGTCAATAAAATTATAAATTTTTAAAAATATTTTTCCAACCTTCGCCTTCAGTCGCTGTCGCTCCCGCACATTCGCTGTAGTTGGTTGTGTCACACATACTTAAAATTTCTGTATTAAAAAAAAATATTTAGTTCACAAGTTTTTGCAAGCGAATTTTCTCACTTTCTATTTTGGCTTTTGTCAGATCTTCCCGCGATGTTGTTTGAATTTTATTATCGGGTTCTACATACGCCATTTCTTTTCTATTGAACGGGTATTTGAACTTAAAACTATATCCGTTGCATGCTTCTTAAAAATAAGTCAGGAAATGAAGCAAAGTATGGCTGAACAAAAAATTGGTGTCAACTAAGAATGAATTTTCTCTATAGCAACTCTTATTGTTACGTATTTTAAAAACAACAATTGCAGTATTTATATTTCCCGCCAAGGCTTAATCAATAATCTGTGACGTCACGATTAAGACTCCTAGTTCCCGGATCACGGTGTTGTCGGCCATTTCTGTTTTCGTAAACGCGTGTGAAATTCTTGTGCTTGGTGTGGCTGTTTCTTTTACACGATTCACGATGAGCTATCAACTTTATCGCAACACAACTTTGGGAAATACCCTTCAAGAGACTTTGGATGAATTTATTCAAGTTTGTATTTTAATTACCCGTTTGATAACCGAGTATTAATATAATCTATTATTTTTCAGGGTGGACAGATATCGGCGCAGTTGGCAATTAAAGTTCTTCTACAATTCGATAAAGCCATAAATAATGCGCTAGCTACACGGGTAAAAACCAAATTAAATTTCAAGGTGAGTGCAACGAATTAAAGTGTAAAGAAATTGCATTTAATATATTTTTTTCTTGCAGGCAGCGCATTTGAAAACGTATAGATTTTGTGACAATGTTTGGACATTTGTATTAAATGGAGTCGATTTCACACAAATGCAGGAATTAACTAAATTAGATAAAGTGAAAATTGTAGCCTGTGATGGCAAAGGTAAATTTAATTCTCTAAAAATGTAATTATTTGAATAATTTAATGCTTTAATTTTAATAGGTTCATCGGGTAAGGGCATAGACGGCGATTAAAATATTTTTTTTTCTTGAATGTTCCTATTTTATTAAAAAAAAACCCCATCATTCCTGTATTTAAAAACATTTTCATAAAATATTTGAAATAAAATGAAATGTAATTCGTTACTTTGTTTACATTTTTAAAAACATTAAAACGGAATTTTTGAGAAATATGGAAAAAAACATGAAAGTTTGATAATAAGATAATATAAGGACAAATGATGACGTTTTTCCGTTTCCGTATCTATGCATAAACATGGCGGACTGCGGAGGCGACGATAGAAATGAGCGGACATCAATAGGTTCATTAGCTAAAGCACACAAAATGTACGGCTCCACATCAAACCACACAAAAACACACAACAACACGTTCAGGTTTATAAAACACACGGTAATGCCAGAAGACACTTTACAAGGAATTGCACTCAAATACGGTGTTACGGTGAGTTATTAATAATGTTTGAAAAACCCATGATGCGTAATGAACCGACCTAAATAAAACTTGTATTTTTCCAGACGGAACAAATTAGAAGGATAAACAAAATCTGGATGAACGACAGCCTTTATCTGAGGCCTTTATTAGATATTCCTTTGCCACAAGACTGCCAAACGAACAGTTCCGAAGCTTCATCATCAGTATGTAGTGCAGGATCAGAAGCGGACGAGTTAACTAATTCACAGACATCAGACTCAGAACAAACATTAGCAGATATTCTAGGAAGAATAGACAACACAATAGCGAGAACTAAATCTAAAGTTAAAGAAATGGAGTCGTACAACGAGTAATTTTTATTTTTTTTTTAAAAAAAGAAGTGAATCTCGAATTAAAAAAAATGTTTTAATTCCACAGCACTTGCGATTATCCACCCTCTCATAAAAATTCATTAATGAGAGCATCTTCAGACCCAAATGTCGTTCCTCATCCCGTAGTACTATCACAAGGAAGAAAAGTCAGATCATCTCTACAGAGGCTTGAACGAAGACAGGATGAACTTTTTGAATTGTGATTCAACAACTTCCATTAGATAATGGCAGAAGTAAATTCAATTTTTCAAAAAAAAAATATTTTGAGAAAAGAAAAATATTAGGCCTTGTACTTAATTGAAAAAAAAAAATCACATTTTAAATGTGGTTTGTATAAATATATAAAAAAAAAATCGCCTTAGGTTGTATAAAGGTTACGCACAAATGTGTGCTATTGAAAAGAAGTTGTCATACTGTGATTGTCATATCAAACTTCTCAGCTTTTTGTTTAATTTTGACTAGTCTAGCAATAAGTTGCTGTTGGAATCCATGGCATTTGTAATTATTATGAGAGTTGAATGTAAGTTAAGATTATATATGGTTAAATTTATGTCATGTATGAAATCAAACATTTGAGTATAAATTATAAATGAAATATTTCTACTAACAGTTTCGTGTCAAATTTACTTTATTTCATCTTTTATCGTTTACAATTTATTTCTTTGCAGCTCCTTTAGCAGGTGACGGCGCTTTGGTCGCTTTTTCTGCAACTTTAGCCGGTGCAGTTTTCTTTACTTTCTCTGCCGTCTTGGCCGGCGCTTTCGCCACTTTCTCTGTCGTCTTGGCCGGCGCTTTCGTCGCTTTCTCTGCCGTCTTGGCCGGTGCAGGTTTCTTTACTTTCCCTGCCGTCTTGGCCGGCGCTTTCGTCACTTTCCCTGCGGTCTTGGCTGGAGCTTTCGTCACTTTCCCTGCCGTCTTGGCTGGAGCTTTCGCCACTTTGGCTGCTTCCTTGGCCATTTTCACCAATCTCTCTTGCTTTCTCTTTAATTTCTCTTTCTTCAATTTCGCAGCAGCTTTCCTTTTGGATAATTTGGGGGGTTCTGTAGCAGGAGGTGTAACTTTCCCCGTTAATTTCTCTTCCTTAGCGCGAGCAATTCTAGCCAATTTTCTAGTGAGTTTGCTGTTTTTGATGACAACACCCTTGCCCCTTAGTGGCTCGGTTCTCTCTGCTACGGGCCTCTTCTTTTTAAGGATTCTCCCTTTTGGTGTCACTTTCTTTCCGGCCTTCTCTGCGGCTGCTTTCTTTTGGTCAAAACGGCGTTTGCGCATTTGTAAGAAGTGTTTAATTTTGGGATCTTTCTTCAATTCGAGCTGCAATATCAACAATTTTTATTAGTTTTAATATCAACTATTTTAAAATTAAGAATTTAAATTTTTTGGTTCTCAGAGAGGGCAAATTTCTATTCATTTTGATCATATAAAAATATGTGAGTACTTCCATTTTAGTTTTCATCATTAAGTAATCTTTATACGGAACTAAATTAATTTGAAATCTTACTCCTCTTTTCTTCAAAGCCTTAATACGCTTAAGACGCTTGTTTTTCTCAATAGTCAAAACTGCAGCTCTCTTTTGAACAGCTGTGAAAGGATTGAGTCGTATCATCGTTCTAATGTTCTTCAATGGATTCTTTTTCAACACGTGACGCTTCCAGAATTTACTGCAATAGAAAAGTTTTAAATTTTAAAATTCTCATTTCATAAACCTCAAATTCTTACTTTGGTTTGCCAATAACTTGTTTAATTTCATCACTCTTCAATAGACGACTCAAATCCGAATTAGTCATTTTAGGCATTGGTAAACTGTTCAAAAATGAAAAATGTATTTAATTTCAATGTTGACAAAATTCACTTAAAAAGAATTATACTTGTATCCAGTCTTCATTCGCGATTCTTTTCTCCATGTTCCGTACAATGAATCCAATTTACGGAACGCAGTTTCAGTCCAAATAACAAAGCGACCGACATGTCCACCTGGTGCCAACTTGAGTAAATTCAAACAACTCACTTTAATAACGTCGATACCTATAAATTAAAAATAAAGTATCAGAAACCTTCAACATCTAATCCTTTTTACTAAACTTACCAGGAATATTACGGAAAGCACGTTTAAGCCCTTTGTCCTTATTATAAACAATAAGTGGGCCTTGACGTTGAATGCGACGACGATTTCTCATTTTACCTTTACCGGCACGGAAACGCTGCGACCTATAAACCTTTAAAAAAAAATTTCCTTAATTCATTTTAAAAAATTCCAATTTCACAATAAATATAATTTTAATAATAATTTTTAAAATCAGGATCGTATCGTAGTCGTCACTAACATCTCAGCAACACAGACCAAGGATATACCAAAACTCATCATGTTTTCAAAGATTTAAACTTAAATTTTTCTTCTCGTTAATCATTTTATACCTTTTCAATATCAGGCCATCCCTTCAATCTCTTCAAAAACGTAACAGCTTGCTTCGTTTTACTATATTCCTGAATCTTATCAGACACAACAAGAGGAATTTCCGGAGTCAATTCAATTTTATGCCCTTAAAAAAGACAAAAAAAATAAAATCAAAATTCATTTTAAAAAATTCTAATTTCACAATAAATGTAATTTTAATAATAATTTTAAAAATCAGTATCGTATCGTAGTCGTCACTAACATCTCAGCAACACAGACCAAGGAAAAACCAAAATTCATCATATTTTCAAATATTTTAAACTAAAACTTGTTATTTTCTTTTCTTTTTTTTACCTTTGGACATAACCAAGGCGGGGACGCCCGATGCGGCAATTGCAGAGCACATGGCGTAACGACGTTGATTTACATTCACTTTTCGGTGCCAACGTCTCCAGGTTTTAGTTGGGGCAAACATTCGGCCGCCACGGCACATGTTACCGAAAGCACCTTGGCCTGAACGATGAGTTCCTCCGCCACGAACACGGGGGATACGAGCTACGGCACGTCCAGTTCCCCATGATTCAGCGCTAGTTTGATGGCCTTAAGAATACACAACTTGATTAATATTTTATTTGGAAAAAATTAAATTTTTTTTTCAAGTTAATTGAAATCAGAAATATTTTATTTTCAACGCGTATTCAACAACACAGACCAAGGATGAATAAAAAAATTCATCATTTTTTAACGTTTTTATGGGATTTTAAGTATTTATCTAAGTCACCTGCTTTGGCTGAGACCGCATATGGCTGTCGATGATTTTTAGCCAAATTTTGGTGCACAAAATTTACGATATCGGGACGAATCGGTGCACGGAACACGGCTGGAAGGCTGATCGTCGAGCCGGTTGATTCTTTCTTCTCCGAGTAGACATTAATAAGTGGCCTCGCACACGTTGTGGACTGAAAGTACAATGAAGCCGGCGTGGCATGTGGTTAGGCTTAAAGTGTTGAGTGTGATTTAAGGATAAATCGGAGTTTGGGAATGAAATTTTTAAATATTTTTGGGTTGATTAAGAGTAGATTGCTTAAACTACGTTACCATTTTTAAATTATATTTTTAGGGAAGGATTTCCCCCTTGCAAAACTTCAGCCACGCACGCACCTAAAGATCCGAACTAAAGATGGCGGAACTTGCTATGAGTGCGCTCTTGCCGGAGGTCGTTGTAGAGGCTACTGATTTCCTATTGGTCAATAATCAGTATCAGATAGTAAAAGAATATATTTTTTCGATAAATTAATATTTGCCTGGTATTAATGATTTTTACAATTTTTAAAGTTGCAACGAACGTATTTTCTTATTATTAAGCACATTTGAAATTATTATTACGGATTACAAAACCGCTCCGAACAAGTCCACGAGGTGGAGACGTCTGGTGATAGATTAACGAAACCATAGCCAAAGAAAATTTTTATAAAAATGTGTTTTCATAATTTTTGAATTTATCGTTTTACCATAACAATAATAAAATAAATTATACGAAAACGCAAGTAATTTATTCATTAAACATTTATTTATTGACTCATGGACACTACAAAGTGTATCTAAAAATTATTCAGAGATCTGTTGAACAGCAAAACCAACTCTGGAAAATAAAAATAAATATATATTAAAACGTTTCAAAATTAATAACTTTTGAATCGAAATTATGGAACATCTATTAACGTCAGAGAGGGCAAGTTCATAATCATTTTTTTTCATTAAAGATTTTTAGCGTATATTTTATTTTGCATCTTTCATCATCACGTTACAAAAGTTTCCTTAAGTTTTCTCGATTACGTACTTTTGGTTTGGTCCGGAGATTTTTTTTCTAAACTGATTCCACGCCACATGAAACACCTACAAATAAAAATATATTAAAACTTTTCAAAATTAATAACTTTTGAATCGAAATTATGGAACATCTATTAACGTCAGAGAGGGCAAGTTCATAATCATTTTTTTTTCATTAAAGATTTTTAGCGTATATTTTATTTTGCATCTTTCATCATCACGTTACAAGTGTTTCCTTAAGTTTTCTCGATTACGTACTTTTGGTTTGGTCCAGAGATTTTTTTTCTAAACTGATTCCACGCCACATGAAACACCTACAAATAAAAATTCATGTCAGATAGTTTTATTACGATTTAGTTTCAGTTAATAAAAGAAAAATTCCTTAATTCAGAGATTTCTGCGATTTCATTGAATAATCAACAACACAGACCAAGAAATTTGAATTCTCATCACAGCTAATTTTTATGTTTAAAAATATTTTGTAGTGGTTTTTAAATTCTTCTTACCTACGCAATGATAAATTAGTTTATCATTTGCACCCTTCTTTTACGTGGGTTTTTGCCAGTCATTGTCAGTCGCTAGGGTTAACGAACAAAGACATCTGACAGGGTGTTGACAGCCATTTTCATTCCAATCTCTAAAATAAAAACATTTTTTGGAAAAATCGTCAAGGTGAACAAATTTCTTATAACAACTATACCGAATTTGAAATCCATATTTTTGTAAACGTGTTAAAATTCAGTCAACCTTTGTAACTAAGAACATCTCGACAGTAGTTTGAGATCATGCACATGTGCGTGCGTGCGTGCGTGCTGGTAGTCTACGCAGCTGCCCCAACTTACCACCAGAGGGCTTTGAGGTGTGGTGCCCCAACCAAGAGAAGACCACCTATATTGAGGTGGTCTTGCCCCAACAACCACAACACCTCAAAGCCCTCTGGTGGTAAGTTGGGGCAGCTGCGTAGACTACCCCACGACTACACGTCATTTATTCAAATTTTAAAAGGGCACTATCGTTTAGTCACCGAAACAGTTAGGATAATATATTTTTTTAGTCGAATAAAACTTGTTTATCGCTTACGCATGATAAACTTTTCTATTGACGAACGAGTTACAGGAGTTGAAATTTATGTGTTGTAACGTCATAACAATTGAACTACCTTAAAAAATTTCGACAGTTGTTGAATTTGTATTTGATTCCGGGGATTCAGAAACAGCGGCATCACTTGACACTATTTTAAACTAAAAATCACATGATAAATCCAACCAATGAGCTGTTGGCTTACAAAATTTATCCGTTAAAACATGCTTAAAAATTTAGTTAGCAAAAACGATCTAAAAATGCATCGTGCAATGCAAGGTTAGCAAGAAATCAAACGTATTTCAGACAAATATGAGGTATGAGGTTAAATCCGATACAAAAATGCTGTTTTAATCGATTAGTTTTTGAATTAAACACTTATTAGAGGATGTTGTAACGGTCTCGTGCTTAACCCGCGTTTCACTCAAGATTACAGATCTTGACATATACTAACATTTCTTAACTTATTTCCAGATGAGGAGGTATTTGAACAGTTTCTCATACAGAAACGGGATTCGTCATCTGCACAGGTAAATCGTAGTAAAAATTATGACCAGTAAACGGATTTTGAATGTTCTTTTTAACAGCTCGTTGAACAAGCCAAACGACAATCGGAGGAACCGAACTTTTTGTTTGCTGCACGAATAGTAATTTTACCACACGAAGTCTGCGTGAAAATTTAGGTTTTTTTAAAGGATTAGCATCGCTCATCATGGTTAACCCAGGTGTCGCGTGGGCGAAACCGAGTGCTAATCCAATAAATATAACCTGAAGACATCGACAACTTTATAGAGCGCGAAAAGGTAAGCACAAATTTTATTTACCTCCACTACA
>JAQGAS010002267.1:0-11525 GCA_034686365.1 Pachymerium ferrugineum
CCCTTAGTTTATCTTTAGTTTATCTTTAGTTTACATTTAGTTTATTCTTAGTTTGCCCTTAGTTTATCCTTAGTTTATCCTTAGTTTATCCTTAGTTTGCCCTTAATTTACTTTTAGTTCACTTTTAGTTTATCCTTAGTTTACCCTTAGTTTGCCCTTAGTTTATCCTTAGTTTGCCCTTAGTTTACTTTTAGTTCACTTTTAGTTTATCCTTAGTTTATCCTTAGTTTATCCTTAGTTTGCCCTTAGTTTACTTTTAGTTCACTTTTAGTTTGCCCTTAGTTTATCCTTAGTTTATCCTTAGTTTGCCCTTAGTTTATCCTTAGTTTATCTTTAGTTTACCCTTAGTTTACCCTTAGTTTACTTTTAGTTTGCCCTTAGTTTACTCTTAGTTTACTCTTAGTTTACCCTTAGTTAACCCTTAGTTTGCCCTTAGTTTACTTTTAGTTCACTTTTAGTTTATCCTTAGTTTACCCTTAGTTTGCCCTTAGTTTATCCTTAGTTTACCCTTAGTTTACTCTTAGTTTACCCTTAGTTTACCCTTAGTTTGTCCTTAATTTACTTTTAGTTCACTTTTAGTTTGCCCTTAGTTTATCCTTAGTTTATCCTTACTTTGCCCTTAGTTTACCCTTAGTTTATCTTTAGTTTACCCTTAGTTTATCCTTAGTTCACTTTTAGTTTGCCCTTAGTTTATCCTTAGTTTATCCTTAGTTTATCCTTAGTTTGCCCTTAGTTTACCCTTAGTTTACTTTTAGTTTACCCTTAGTTTGCCCTTAGTTTATCCTTAGTTTGTCCTTAATTTACCCTTAGTTTATTCTTAGTTTATCCTTAGTTTATCCTTAGTTTATCTTTAGTTTACCCTTAGTTTATTCTTAGTTTACCCTTAGTTTACTCTTAGTTTACTCTTAGTTTACTTTTAGTTGACTTTTAGTTTGCCCTTAGTTTATCCTTAGTTTACTCTTAGTTTACCCTTAGTTAACCCTTAGTTTGCCCTTAGTTTACTTTTAGTTCACTTTTAGTTTGCCCTTAGTTTATCCTTAGTTTATCTTTAGTTTATCTTTAGTTTACCTTTAGTTTACCCTTAGTTTGCCCTTAGTTTGCCCTTAGTTTACCCTTAGTTTACTCTTCGTTTACCCTTAGTTTACCCTTAGTTTATCCTTAGTTTATCTTTAGTTTATCCTTAGTTTACCCTTAGTTTATCCTTAGTTTACCCTTAGTTTACTCTTAGTTTACCCTTAGTTTATCCTTAGTTTATCTTTAGTTTATCTTTAGTTTACCTTTAGTTTACCCTTAGTTTGCCCTTAGTTTACCTTTAGTTGGCCCTTAGTTTGCCCTTAGTTTACTTTTAGTTCACTTTTAGTTTGCCCTTAGTTTATCCTTAGTTTACTCTTAGTTTACCCTTAGTTTACCCTTAGTTTACTCTTAGTTTACCCTTAGTTTACTTTTAGTTTGCCCTTAGTTTATCCTTAGTTTACTCTTAGTTTGCCCTTAGTTTATTCTTAGTTTACCCTTAGTTTACCATTAGTTTATCTTTAGTTTATCTTTAGTTTACCTTTAGTTTACCCTTAGTTTACCCTTAGTTTGCCCTTAGTTTATCCTTAGTTTATCTTTAGTTTATCTTTAGTTTACCTTTAGTTTACCCTTAGTTTGCCCTTAGTTTGCCCTTAGTTTGCCCTTAGTTTACCCTTAGTTTATTCTTAGTTTATCATTAGTTTACCCTTAGTTTGCCCTTAGTTTGCCCTTAGTTTGTCCTTAGTTTACTTTTAGTTCACTTTTAGTTTTCCCTTAGTTTATCCTTAGTTTATCCTTAGTTTATCTTTAGTTTATCTTTAGTTTACCTTTAGTTTACTCTTAGTTTGCCCTTAGTTTACTCTTAGTTTATCCTTAGTTTATCTTTAGTTTACCTTTAGTTTACCCTTAGTTTGCCCTTAGTTTATCTTTAGTTTGTCCTTAATTTACCCTTAGTTTACCCTTAGTTTACCCTTAGTTTATCTTTAGTTTATCTTTAGTTTACATTTAGTTTATTCTTAGTTTGCCCTTAGTTTATCCTTAGTTTACCCTTAGTTTGCCCTTAATTTACTTTTAGTTCACTTTTAGTTTGCCCTTAGTTTACCCTCAGTTTACCCTTAGTTTATCCTTAGTTTGCCCTTAGTTTACTTTTAGTTCACTTTTAGTTTATCCTTAGTTTACACTTAGTTTGCCCTTAGTTTATTCTTAGTTTACCCTTAGTTTACCCTTAGTTTATTCTTAGTTTATTCTTAGTTTATCCTTAGTTTATCTTTAGTTTATCCTTAGTTTACTCTTAGTTCAGTTTTAGTTTGCTCTTAGTTTACCCTTAGTTTATTTTTAGTTTATCCTTAGTTTACTCTTTGTTTGCCCTTAGTTTGCCCTTAGTTTATCTTTAGTTTGCCCTTAGTTTATCTTTAGTTTGTCCTTAGTTTACTTTTAGTTCACTTTTAGTTTGCCCTTAGTTTATCCTTAGTTTATCCTTAGTTTACCATTAGTTTGTCCTTAATTTACCCTTAGTTTACCCTTAGTTTACCCTTAGTTTATCTTTAGTTTATCTTTAGTTTACCTTTAGTTTACCCTTAGTTTGCCCTTAGTTTGCCCTTAGTTTGCCCTTAGTTTACTTTTAGTTCACTTTTATTTTGCCCTTAGTTTACCCTTAGTTTGTCCTTCATTTACTTTTAGTTCACTTTTAGTTTGCCCTTAGTTTATCCTTAGTTTACCTTAGAGAAGAATTGAACTGTTGATTCCGGCAAGGACATAATAGGAAGTGATCCTCGTGCAGAAGAACTGTTTGTGCTTCAAGTTGGAAGGAGGCAGAGTAGAAGAAAAAGGAGAAATCGTGAGTTATAATTGAAAGTGATTTGTGTTGTAAAAATATTGCTGAATGCTGTTATTAAGCGGGAGTAAATTTGTATTGGGGGAGAACTCATTTGAAAACGAGTAATTAGGGGAATTCACTGGGTAGGTTTAAGTGTCTCCAAACCAGGGGTTAATTTGAGTGTTTATTGTCATTATTTTGATTGGTGAATGGAATAAAAGAAAATAGAGAAAAGTCATTGAAATTAATTTATTTGAATTTATAGTATATAAGATAATAAATCAGAACTTGCGTATCCTTAATTTGCATAGAGAAGCGGACTGGAAATCCTGTTGATTATAAATTTTATTTATTGAGGTAAGTGCATTTTATATTTCTAAATTAAAACGAAGCACACCACATTTCAGGCCATTCTTGTTGAATCTTAAAATGATGGAATATTATTTTCAAACCTGAGTGGAAAGGAAATGCACCAATAAGGTACTGTGCAGAGCAAACAGATTCCCACAATATTTAAATTTCAGGAGCAGAAACATACTGAAAAGAAATTGTACTTTGTGCTGGTAAATAGAGGGTGTGTAAAGGCGTGTCAGTTGGTACTGGTCATCCTAAGGTGCACAAATGCTTATTGTACAATTACCTTGGCTCTTACATACCACAAAATGATCAAAATTTTTTGTACGGGAATTTGCAGGTGCACAGTACTTATTCCTGCAAGGGTAGGGTAAAATTTAAGTATACCGCTTTTAAATCACTAAAACCAGGATGCAAGCAAAATGTTACCCAGAACCTTAACCAAAATGTGACACCCTGTACAATGTTAAACACTTTAAATTACAAAAAAGAATATTTTTTTACCTGTTCTTTAATCATTTCTTCAAACTGTTTAGCACGATTGAGAACAAAGTTTGGACCAGCACCAATAAACTTATTGACACCATTTTTTTCTTTTCTGCAAGCTAGCGGCGACTAGTGACAATTTGTATGAACTAATTCAATTGCCAGTTTACAAAATTTTATTTGAATAATAATTTTTAATACACAAATAATCATACGAAAAAAGTGATATATAAAATTGCAAGTGCTTTTTTTAATAATTATTAAACTTAAAATCTATGTTAGAAAGTGTGTGCCAATCTTCTTAAAAATTACGAAGCAAAATGCTGCGAATTAAAACATGGAGAAGAAATGGAAGGAGAGAAAAAAAGTAAAAAGGAAAAAAAAAAAAAAAAAATTTGGTTAATTTTTCATAAACTCAAAACCAAAATGAGTGCGCACATAATTTGTGATTTTATAAACGAGTGCAAATTTTACCTCGGAAAATGACTGAATTCCAAAAGCAACTGCAATTCCAAACAGAAAAATCAACAAATATGGAACCCACGATAATTTGATTGGTCGTCGCTTTTTCAAAATGGCTTTCGCAACACTTAATTTCTTTTCAGTGTAGGGAGGATAACGCATCCTACAATAAACATTTATAAATCACTCTCATTTTTTCTTAAAAAAAAAATAAAACTTACATCGACAAATTTTCTCCCAAGGAAAAGAAATCTCTAACCAAAACAGCTTTTTTATGAGAAAAACACTCAAAACTAAATTTCCCATGATAATTTCCAATTCCACTCGCACCTACTCCACCAAACGGCAACGTCTCAACTAAAAATAAAACAAAAAACTCATTCAATAATTCAATACAACCCAATTCCTTTCATCTATTAGTTCAAAACACCATTTCATCATGCAAAAGGTTAAAACATACCACTCAAATGTAAAGCCGTATCATTAGCAACTGCGCCGCCACTTGAAGTCAAATTAAGAAACCGTTTGCGAATAGAATTCTTGCAAGAAAATACGTATGCACTCAAAGGTTTTGATCTATTATAACCATAGAAAAGATTAATTTTTAAACCAAAACCAAAAAAAAAAATTAGTCAAATTAGTCCCAAATAGACAAAAAAAAAGAGGACTCACGGGCACCATGAATGACACAATCATTGAAGACTAAACCACCACATAACGAATTACAAGCAAAATTTTTTCTTACGTCACAATTTCTCGAGAATATATACATACTTAACGGACAAGGTCTATACAAACAAAAAAAAGACAAAAAGGACAATAAAACATCAATTAACAAAAATTAATAAATTTCCTTCGCCCAATTTAGTTTGTGTAACCTACAAATTTAAAACTACTCACTCAAAGTATTAAACATTGTATCATTCACGACTAATGAACCTGATTTCATATAAATGTTGAGACTTTTACGAGCAGATTTATTATTCGAGAATAAGTAAAAGTTGAGAGGATTTGGTCTGCAAAAAAAATTTTCACAAAAAAATCTCGTGCAACTCTCGTTCTTCTTTCACTGCAAACTTCAATTTCTGTTATTACACAACTCATTTACCTGCTGTTTACAAAATCAATCGCTTCATCTAACGAATTGACTGTCACAATTGGTAAAATTGGTCCAAAAATCTAAAATAGAAAAAAATTTAAAATAAAATTTTTTACACAAAAATTTCTATTTAAAACCTCCTCTTGCATAATTGGATCTGTTGGTTTGACATTGATCAAAACAGTAGGAGCAATGTACAACTCGTCAGGATCAAATTCACCTCCAATAGCGACAGTTCCATTGTCCAAAAACTTGACGAGTCGACTTTAGAGAAAAAAAAAAATTAAAAAATTGAAAAAAAATATTAAATTAATGAACTCACTCAAAATGATTTTTATTAATAATTCTCGCCAAATCGGGTGATTTCTTCGGATCATCTCCGTACCATTTTCTTAAATACGTACTGGCGTTAACGAGAAGTTTTTCCTCCACATTTTTATTACATAAAATGTAATCAGGAGCGACGCATGTCTGACCTGAATTAATCAACTTGCCCCACATTATTCGCTTGGCTGCATAATCAAATCGAACACTATCGTCTACATAAACAGGACTTTAAAAAAGAAACAAAAAATGTAGATTTTATCAATTTATACAAAGTATAACGAATTACCATTTGCCACCCATTTCTAAAGTGACCGGAGTCATTTGCTTGGCCGCTGCTTCGTAAATAATTTGTCCCACTTTAGTTGAACCGGTGTAAAAAATATGGTCAAATTTATTCTTTAATAACTCGCTCGTTTCTGCTGCACCTCCCAATATCACTGGGTAACACTCCTATAAAAATCAAATGTAAATATAAATCAAAAATAATCAAAAATCATCAAAAATTATCAGAAATCATCAAAAATAATTTTATAAAATTAACAAAAATCATCAAAAATTATCAAAAAATCATCAACAATCTTCAAAAATTATTTTAAAAATTAACAAAAATCATCAAAAATAATTAAAAATTATCAAAAATCTTCAAAAATTATCAAAAATCTTCAAAAATTAACAAAAAATCATCAAAAATCTTCAAAAATTATTTTTAAAAATTAACAAAAATCATCATCAAAAATTATCAAAAAATATCAAATCAAAAATCATCAAAAATTATCAAAAATCAATAAAAATCGTCAAAAATCATCAAAAAACTTCAAAAATTATTTTTAAAAATTAACAAAAATCATCATCAAAAATCATCAAAAACCATCAAAAAATATCAAATCAAAAATCATCAAAAAATATCAAATCAAAAATCATCAAAAATTATCAAAAATCAATAAAAATCGTCAAAAATTATCAAAAATTTTCAAAAATCTTCAAAAATTATTTTTAAAAAAAATTACTTTGTCTAAATATCTTGGAACAAGATCGTGTAAAAGTTGAGCAGTTGCAGGAGCAATTTCAGATGGTTTCAATACAGCACAATTTCCTTTAAAAAACAAAAAAAATCAAAAATCACCTTTTTATACACAATAATAAACTTATCATGCAAATAAAACGCGACTACAATAACAACTACATGCAATACAAGTCTTGTGTATTCAGTTTCTTTTGACTAGTACATAGAGAGAGAGGAGTTGTGACTACTTTTTACATATATTAATTACCCACCGGCGGCAATCGCGCCTATAATTGGTTGAATGGCAAGAGTGACGGGATAATTCCACGCGCTCATAACTAAAACCACACCCAAAGGATCATAATGGATAAAAGGTGAATCTAACATTGTCATAGTTGTTGTCGGTACCTAATACATTTTAATTGACAAAATAAAAAAAAAAACAAAAATTAAAATGAAATATAAAATATTCAACATACCAGATGCTATGGCACCTATTAAAGGGCCAGTAAGCAACTGGACGGGGTAATTCCACGCTGATAATATCAAAGCGACACCTAAAGGATCTGCATGAATGTAGGCAAATTCCGTTAGAGTAAACCACGGCATTGAAACCTACAATTTTCCCATACAAATATATAAAATTCTATTCTGAAATTTTCTTTAAAAATTGTTAAAATTAATTAGAAATTGTAATAAAATTACCTTTTCTGGTTTCATCCAATCTTTTAAATTATAAATTGTGTTTAAAATATCATTCACCATGAAATCCAATTCCATCATAACGCTTTCCATGTACGGCTGTAACAAAATGAAATTATAAACTTTAATAAAAATAAAAATAACAAATTTTTTTACCTTTGATAAATCCTTTTTCAACGATTCAACGAAAAGATTTTGATTTTCCTCGAGCATATTTTTCAATCCTTTTAACTGGGACAGACGAAACTCATACGGTTTGGTTTTATGCGAATTAAAAGCAGCCCGTGCTTTATTCACGACCTAAAAAATCAAATTTGACCTTCATTTTTTAGGAATAAAAAAACATTTTATCGCTTTATGTAACCTTGACCTGATAATTTTTAATCAACGGTTAATAATCTTAAAAAACAGCTGTAAAAATTTAGAATTTTATAGATTTTTAAAGCAAGATAATTTGATTTGCAGCTGTTATTAAGTTTTCCTTTTAAGTCAAAAAACTTCCGCCTTTCATCGTAAAACCGAAAATACTATTAATGCTGTTACTGGTTATTAACACTAATTAATCTAGTGAATCATTTTATGAGTTAAAATTGATATCTACTTCAAGTTCGTACAAGTTTTTACCTTTTCGTACTCAGTCATTGCTCTAATTTATCGTCAACGAGCAGTTAAATGCAGCTGTTTGATGAGCAGCGGCGCAAATCGTGTTATGCGCTTTACATCCCACAATTCCGTCTTTTAGTTAAATTGATGATGTCATCAAAATACGTCATTTTAGTCTTCGAACAGGTAGCTGACAATTGAGCAAAGTAGCCTCAATCCAACCTGTGGATTAAATTAAATTTTGAGGAAATTATAATGAAAAATAAATGGAAATTTGTTAATTCTTGTGAAAACATGTTCAACTTAATGCGAATAAAATTTTCTACAAATTAACTAAAGTTAAATTTTGTAAAGGAATTTTAAAAAAAACAAAAAAATGAAGCACAAGAGTTAAAGTCACCCTAGCGGATCTTGATGGGCGGGTTGAAAGTGGCGTGAATTTCTTAAATTTTGCCTGTTTTGAAGCAGAAAACCCGATCGAAAATCACGTTGATTGCACGTAGGATACATGTACAAAGTGGAAGTAACAAAAATCATTCGGATCGGTACAATTTGATCAACTATAGATTACACAGGATTAATTTTAGCAAACACTCTCAATTGGCCACTACGAGAAATATTAAATTGAACAACAAGAAATGACCGAATATAAATTGGTAGTCGTTGGAGGTAAGCGAACAAAGTCAAATGTTACGTGGGAAATTTTCCGCTTTCTTTTACACTTTGCATTCCAATCTTAATGAGAAAATGGGTTACGATCAAACAAGGGCTTTGTCTAACAACTTAATTATTCAATTTGAAAAATACACTTTCCCAGTTTCATTTCATCGCTAAATTATTTCTTTCCAAACGAACAACTTGAAAGGTTAAAACACCACAATTTAAGATAACCTAGAAAAAGCGATAAAAACAGCATTTTCGTGACATTTCACGTTTTCGTTCCTATTTTCAGCGGGCGGCGTTGGTAAAAGTGCCTTGACTATTCAACTCATACAAAATCAGTAAGTGCGATGACGTCATTTCAACCGTTGACTTTTTCAAACAAAAATTTCTCATTTTAGCTTTGTAGATGAATATGATCCAACTATAGGTAAGAAGTTTTATTGAACCCGTGTAAAATTGATGTCAAAAGTTGAATGAATTCCATTACTTGTAAATAAAAGGTCATTGGATTGATTTTTCTTTATTTTTTTAGAGGATTCATATAGGAAGCAAGTAGTTATAGATGGCGAAACGTGTCTTTTGGATATTTTAGACACAGCAGGTCAAGAAGAATATAGGTATTAACATTATAGTTATCAAATAAAGATCAAGAAATTTTCAATTTCATTTATTAGTGCTATGAGAGATCAATATATGAGAACTGGTGAAGGATTTCTGTTAGTATTTGCTGTAAATAACGGAAAATCATTTGAAGATATAAATACTTATAGAGAACAGGTAATTCAAAAATTTAAAATAAAAAAATTTCTTATACTTACAATTTCTTCAAAGATAAAAAGGGTTAAAGATGCGGATGAAGTGCCAATGGTTTGTAAGTATTTGAAAAAATGAAATTATAAAAACATTAAAATGGCGTACTGCGTTTGTTTGTAGTGGTAGGCAACAAATGTGATCTTCCTACGAGAAATGTTGATATGAAACAAGCGGGTGAAGTTGCTAAAAATTATGGAATTCCTTTCATCGAAACATCAGCCAAAACTCGAATGGGAGTTGATGACGCATTCTACACATTAGTTAGAGAAATTAGGAAAGATGTATTTACGTGTTTTATGAATATTTTAGACACTTATTACTAAAATATTTTCATTTTCTATAGAAAGAACAAAAAGGAAAAGATAAAAAAAAGAAAAATAAAGGAAGTAAGAAACGACGATGCATTCTTTTATAACGAAAAGTAAACAAACTAAATCTTATATATAAAATTGATTAATTAAAACAAATTTTTTTTTTTACAGTAATTTTTCTTCATCTACATCCGAATTGTTGCATTTTAATTGGGTAATTTATCAAACCACAATATGCATCTTTAATTAAACAAACAAAAATTTTTTTTTCTGTAAATAACTTTTTTGTTTTAATGTGGTTTTGGGTATTATTTAGGTTTAATTTCCTGGTATTTTGATTAGTTGGGTGTTAGTTCATTTTCATGTGTAAATTATGTTTAATTGATGATTCAAGGCAATACTAATTTAAAGGAAAAAAAAAATGAAAAGCTCAAAAAAAAAAAAAAAAAAGATTTGAAAAAGTGCAGCTTTTATTCTCCATTTTAAATATTTTGTGGCTTTTTCATCTCACATTCCTTTATAATGTGTCTGATCTCTTTAAAAAAAAAAAAACTTTTACATCAATGATATAGCACTTGTTATTACCAACTTGAAAATGCACTTTTCTCAATCTCTTATTTTCTTTTCCAATTTTGATGTTCACTTTTTCATAATGAGAATTGGCATGTTCTACCTAAGAAAAAACTAAAAATTTAAAACTTAAAGAAAAAACTGTAAAATCTGTTTCTTCACAATTTTGTAAAGAGATTTGTGTAAATAAATAAATTACTTTGCAAAAAAAAAAAAATCTCTGCAATTAAATATCGTCTTATCAAATTTTGGTATAGTATAATGAAGCAAACAGAAATTGGTTTGATTGGGCTGTTTGACACTAGAGGGCAGAAGGCTTCAGAGGTGAAGAATGAATATCCTCCCTAAAATCTCCACGAGGTGCTACCCTCTGGCGACAATATCAATCAAAATGGAGTCACATATTTTCCATGTATTTTCGTGATAGTTATTGACCAATCGCGTCAGAGCTTGTGAAAACTCATGGCATGGCGGCTTTTTAAAATTTGCTCCGAGTGTAATCCAAGTCCTCTGGTGGCAGCACGAAAGATTATCGCTTTTAATATTTCAACTTGAATTTTGTGTTAAAAATTCAACACTCGGCTCCGTACTCGTAAAACCACTATCTTGTGGCTTCTTATGTACACAACTTGAGAAATAAATAATTTTTTTTATACCAACCGTGATTTTAATTCCCGCAACTAAGAAATTGCATTTTGTCGATCATAATTTACTTCGTCAAATATTTATCGGGTTTTGCGATAACATCATTCGGTATAATTTTACCTACCTGAATGATGAACAGGTCCGCTTTTCGAGTTGGGTCACTTGCAAGCTAAATGTAGCGCGATGTTTTGTACGTGCAAACCATCTTATATGAAGTCGATTTATTCAAACATTTAGTTGACCATCGCTCAGCTGTGGCTAAAATGCAGAATTTGAAAATTTGGTTCGTTACATATGAATCATCGTAGTTGAGATTAATACGGTCTGGGGCGTGACGTCATTTATGTGACAGCACCACACACAGCCAACACTTTTATAAAATAAATCACTTTACAAAAAAAAAAAAAAAAAAAACAAGAAACAAAACAGAAAACACCGAGATTATTAACTAGTTTCCCAGCAAATAAAAGTTCAATACCAATAATAACTTAATAAAATAAAGAAAACTAACCTGAGCCTTTTTAACTTTCGTGACCTTCCAAGGTCAAGAAAGTTTATAAAATCGGTCCGCGCCGAGGAGCTTGCGTATTAGTCATCAGCTCAATTGTCCTTGACAAGCATTGAGTTAGATGACGTCATTTGCGAGTAGTCCGAAATGTT
>JAQGAS010002268.1:0-11520 GCA_034686365.1 Pachymerium ferrugineum
CTCTGACCGGAAGTTCTTATACCAAATAAATAGGGTGGCGCCAACTGGCGGATTAGTTTGGCAAAACCTAACCTATTTGAAGAGAATAAATTATGTTATACCCTTTAAGAAATTGCAGAAGCTTATATTATATGGAGGTTACCCTTTAATTGATGTCCCTCAGTTGAAATTTTTATTTCAAAATTGTTTGGAGTTGGAAGAATTGAAAATAGATGAATATGTATTTACTGATTCTAAAGTTTTCATTAGTATTTTACATGAAGTGAATCCTTTGATACACTTGACTCGTTTTTGCATTGAACGTCTTACTCCGGTGACTAAAGTCATTGCATTAGAATTGTTAAAGATGGAAAATAATTTGCAGTTTGTCAAAATTTATTGGTTTAAATCACGGGATGATGGAGGCGAAATTGAATCTTATGTAAGAGCAAACAATTTGTGCACAAATGTTAAATTTGTAAGTTGGTGAAGAATAATTTAAGTGAACTACGATTAATTGATTGCTTGGAAAATAAGATGCAAGTTTTGAAATTCCTAATATTGTCACTTTTCTAATAGTTCAATAAAAAATTAAATATTCTCATTTCCATAATTGTAAGATCATATCACGTGTATAATGTTAATATCCATCGATAGTTAGTGGCTGTGTACTTAGAATCAGATGAAATTGTTCGACCAATCCGAGAATAAACATGAATACAGCTCGCAGAACCAAATTCTCCATATAGAGATGAGCGATAATTAATCAACTGACGTTATTGCATCTGACGTCAGCGGGGCTTATTTAGGCGCCACGTTGGAGGTCAGCGATCAGATTGTAATGCCTTCTGGTTGTGTGTGCAATTGTTCCAACAGAAAAATTCGAGCACATTAGACTTTACACTGTAAAAAACCGAGGCGTAAAATTATGTTAAGGCTTTTTCCAAATTTTATACAAGAATTCGGTGTACGTGGTTCACGAATTCGGGCAAAAGAAATTTAACTTCCCTCATATACAGAATCATTTTTTTACAAGAGGTGGATTCGAAAAGTAATTTACAACTGTGTAACATAAAATACACATATGTAAATTAGCTTTTAAAGCATTTTTTAACCTCGGTTAATGCATTTAATTGCATTTCGCAGTTTGGAAGTTTATGTGCATGTGCTCATCTGCAATAAACGTTCGAAATCAGGTTTATAAAAACCTATTTTATGGTGCAATTTCAGGTTACAGAAGTGGATAAATTTGTTTTTGAATATGCCCAGTGATGTCAATGGCGGATTTGATTTATACGTTTAAACCATTACTGCCATACACTGTAAATTTTTCAGTAAAGAGTCTTTCTGAAGAATCTTTAATGTATTGCAATTCTGCACATCTCATATCGCAGATGATCTTAAGTGGACAATACGTTGTGGTAGCTAATCAAGTTGTGGTTTCTCACGAAAATAAATCCTTTTTAATGTAGTAATCGTCCGAATGAAGCCTAGCAATCTATCCCCACACTCCCCTGCCCTATGACGCGGAGCAAAACCTCTATTGGGTAACACGACGATGATGGGGAATCAGCTTCCAGGTTTTACATGTACCACACACGTGACTTCTAACCCCTCCCTAGGCCTAAATTTATCACCACGCGTTGAAAGTTTTTCCGGATCCATCTCAATTCACAGAAGCTAAAGTGTATCGAGGTAAACTATTAAATAATTCAATTTTAAACGGATGACATTATATTACATTTCTGTTCAGAATGCCACAAAGAAAACCGGTAGAAACATTACAACAACTTTGTATTGAAACGATCATCAAAAACATAGACAAGTACCCACTAAAAAAAATTCACAGTTTACGTAAATATAACTTAATACTTCAACTAGATTAATCACATATTTATTCTAAATTAATTTGTAAACAGCATTAACACTTCTGGAAGAACTAATCGACTTCAATGACACCAACAAGTCCGTGAATCTACCAATTAGATACAAAGCAAAAATGATCAGAGAAAACGTCACACGACTAACACTTTCATTCTGCAACGTGGACCGACTCGACATTGAATACGTACTAAACACAATTCCAAAACAGTTTAAGGTATAGATCAATGTGATTTGAGACCTTTGAGTGTATATTCATATTTTTATATTTTTAACAGAACATGAAACGATTCACTTGTTTAGATATCGGATTTTTAACGCGTCAAGAAATTCTCAATTTGATTCGTTCTTTTCCCAACATAATTGATTTAACGTTGACATGTTGGGAAGTGAACAACGACATTTTAGAAGCAATAGGTGACCACTGTCCAAATCTTGAACGTTTAATTTTGCCTGACTGTACGGTAACGGATGATGGTATCAGACGTTTATGCCAGTCCAAGTCACGTGGTTCTAATATTAAATATTTAGAATTAAGATTACTTAACTGCAACACTGTGAACGGATGTTTGATGATTTTACAAAATTTAAAACAGTTGAGAGTTTTTAATGGTTGTAATCAAAGGGGTGATGGCGCATTTAAAAAATTGTTTCAAGATTTGAATGGGTCACACGAATTGCCAACTTTTCAACTGTGCAAACTACCTTGCATTGCTATGAAAGGTAGCCCAACGGGATTTTTAAATTTTCTAACCAAATGTTGCCCAAATGTATCAAATCTGTGTATATGGATTAGCAAGAATTTATCAAATGACGTTATTGAGCTTAAAAAATGTGACAAAATTCTTCCATTGGAGATTTTTGTGTTGAATAAAGAATTTCCCATGTCACATTTGACTGATGTTGGGCCAAATGTGACGAGTCTTGAGCTGTGGTTTGTTAATGTTGATTTAGAGTTGATGGGATACACTTTCCCCAATTTAAAAGAGTTGAAGTTGAATTGTGTTACCTATCAGCCAATTGTCAATTTAAAAAAAAATAATTATGTAATGTCATTTAAGAAGTTGCAGAAGCTTAAATTACTTAAAAATGACCATTCAATTGATGTCCCTCAGTTGAAATTTTTATTTCAGAATTGTTTGGAGTTGGAAGAATTGAAATTAGATAAATTTGTAATCACTGATCCTAATGTTTTCATTAGTATTTTACATGAATTGAATCCTTTGAGACACTTGACTCGTTTTCACACTGTTTGTCCAAGGACGCAACCCATTGTATTAGAATTGTTAAAGATGGAAAATAATTTGCAGTTTGTCTATATTGAATTTACTGTATCAAGGGATGATAGAAACGAAATTGAATCTTATGTAAAAGCGAACAATTTGTGCACAAATGTTCAATTTTGTGTGAGGAATAGTTTATTTATTGATTGCTTGGAAAATGTAATATAAGTTTTTAAATTCTAACTATTGGTACTTTTCTAATATTTCATTGTCCAAGATTGAATAAAAATTAAATATTTTTATTTCCATAATTGCCTTATGTGTATCATGTTGTTTACCTGCAAGACCTAGTGGCTATATACTTGAAGACGCGAGAGATTGTGAAAATTTTGATTAACACCGAAAAGATGATGACAGATTATTTCAAACAAAAAATGTACTCTATTGACTCATTTTAGCATACATTGTCCTCCTAACGTGAGTAAAGCCATTGTATTAGAATAATTGATAGAGAAATTTGTCAAGGCAATGTAAATAGGAATTTATAAGAGAAAATAATTTAATCATGATACAATTTAAATCTCATTTAATCCAAAATTTCACTCTATTCGCAGTCTTTTCCCTGTTTTGTCGCCAACTGACCACACCAATTCAGGTACAGTTGCCCAGTGATGTCAATGGCGGATTTGATTTATACGTTTAAACCATTACTGCCATACACTGTAAATTTTTCAGTGAAGAATCTTTCTGAAGAATCTTCAATGTATTGCAATTCTGCACATCTCATCTCGCAGATGACCTGAAGGGGAGAATACGTTGTGGTAGCTAATCAAGTTGTGGTTTCTCACGAAAATAATTCCTTTTTAATGTAGTAATCTTCCCAATGAAGTCTAGCAACCTATCCCCATACTATGACGCGGTGCAAAAGCTCTATTGGGTAACACGACGATGATGGGGAATCAGCTTCCAGGTTTTACATGTACCACACACGTGACTTCTAACCCCTCCCTTTATATATCACCACGCGTTGAAAGTTTTTCCGGATCTCTCTCAATTCACAGAAGCTAAACTGTATCGAGGTAAACTATTAAATAATTCAATTTTAAACGGATGACATTATATTACTTTTCTGTTCAGAATGCCACAAAGAAAACCGGTAGAAACATTACGACAACTTTGTATTGAAACGATCATCAAAAACATAGACAAGTACCCACTAAAAAAATTTCACAGTTTACGTAAATATAACTTAATACTTCAACTAGATTAATCACATATTTATTCTAAATTAATTTGTAATCAGGATTAACACTTCTGGAAGAACTAATCGAATTCACCGACAACAACAAGTCCGTGAATCTACCTATTAGATATAAAGCCCAAATGATCAAAGAAAACGTCACACGACTAAGCCTTTCATTCCGCAATGTGGACCGACTCGACATTGAATACGTACTAAACACAATTCCAAAACAGTTTAAGGTATAAATCAAAGTGATTTGAGATCTTTGAGTGTATATTCATATTTTTATATTTTTAACAGAACATGAAACGATTCTCTTGTGGAGATAACGGAGATTTGACGCGTCAAGAAATTCTCAATTTGATTCGTTCTTTTCCCAACATAATTGATTTATCGTTGAACTGTTTAAACGTGAATGACGACATTTTAGAAGCAATAGGTGACCACTGTCCAAATCTTGAACGTTTAATTTTGGATTGGTGTGGGGTCACGGATGATGGTATCTACCGTTTGTGCCAGTCCAAGTCACGTGGTTCTAATATTAAATATTTAGATACATGCTATTGTAACCAGGTGACTATGAAAGGATATTTGATCGCTTTACAAAATTTCAAACAGTTGAGGAATTTTAATGAATGGAATCCGAGAGTGATCAGGGCATTTAAAAAATTGTTTCAAGATTTGAATGGGTCACACGAATTGCCAACATTTCAACTATGCCAACTTCCCACAATTTATATGCAAGATATCCCAACGGGATTTTTAAATTTTCTAACCAAATGTTGCCCAAATGTATCAAATCTCTGTATATGGATTCGCATATCAAATGACGTTATTGAGCTTAAAAAATGTGACAAAATTCTTTCATTGAAGATTTATGTCGATGAAGAATTTCCCATGTCACATTTGACTGATATTGGGCCAAATGTGACGAGTCTTCACATATCTTATGTTAATGTTGATTTAGAGTTGATGGGATACACTTGCCCTAATTTGAAAGAGTTGAAGTTGACCTATGTTACCTATCAGCCAATTGTCAATTTGAAGAGAAAAAATTGGGTAATACCATTTAGGAAATTGCAGAAGCTTATACTAGGTGATAAGGAGCCTTCAATTGATGTCCCTCATTTGAAATTTTTATTTCAAAATTGTTTGGAGTTGGAAGAATTGACAATAGCTAAATTTGTAATTAGTGATTGTAATGTGTTCATTAGTATTTTACATGAATTGAATCCTTTGAGACACTTGACTCGTTTTTATATTGTTTGTCCTATTACGGTGACTCAACCCATTGTATTAGAATTGTTAAAGATGGAAAATAATTTGCAGTTTGTCAAAATTGGTTGGCCTTTATCACGGGATGATAGAGGCGAAATTGAATCTTATGTAAGAGCAAACAATTTGTGTACAAATGTTCAATTTGTAAGTTGGTGAAGAATAATACAAGTGAACTACGATTAATTGATTGCTTGGAAAACAAGATGCAAGTTTTTAAATTCCAAATATTGTCACTTTTCTAGTTCAATAAAAAATTAAATATTCTAATTTCCATAATTGTAAGATCATGTCACGTGTATCATGTTACTATCCGTCGATAGTTAGTGGCTGTGTACTTAGAATCAGATGAAATCGTTCGACCAATCCGAGAATAAAGATGAATACAGGCCACAGAACCAAATTCTCCATATAGAGATGAGCGATAATTTATCAACTGACATTGTTGTGCTTAAAAAATGTTAGATTTCTCCCTTTGGAGATTTAATCAAGTGAATCATTTGAGACACTTGTCTTATTTTAAAATAGAACATTCGTCTAAGGTGAGTGAAGCTATTGTGTTAGAATTATTAAAGATGAAGAATAATTTGCAGTTTGTCACAATTATTGATAAGAGAAAATTTCCTCGAAAGATAAATACAAAATTGAATCTTATGTAAGAAAACAATTTATGCACAAGCGTTAATTTTGAATGAAAAATTGTTTAAACTGAATTTATAAAATTATGCAATCGTTTCGAATAGCTGTCATATGTTACAATATCTTGTCATTGGTTTTAAATAAAATTTAGACATCACACATATCTATCGAAACAAAGTCTCCGTAAATATAACTCAATAATTTGTAACACTGCGTTACAACACGACCAACACTTACTAACGAAAGACAGGAACTTTATCATAAGTTATTTCTAAATATTTAAAGGTTACAACAATTTTTGGATGATTTTATAAATTAACATAACACATTTCAATGCAATATTGTACCGGCTGCTTATGATTCACTCCTAACCCTTAACTTTCACAGAACCATTTTTCTATATAAGTTAGAACTTAACTTTCTCTTAATTAAAAAAATCAAGTGAAAAAATATTTCCTACCTTATACAAGTGACTACCATAGTCCACAGCCAAGTTAGACCTCGCCATTCGACCGTGCGCATATAAATGAATCTCTCTCTCGGGTTCCTCCGCTCACTCCTGGTCATCGCATTAATCCTACGAACATTTTAGTTTATTAAAATGGGCTCAAAAAGAAATAAACCCTTTTTCCATTTCCATCCCTAGTGAACCTCACAGGCTCCCACGTTTGTCACCATGTTACAGGGTAAACAAGCGGTCTCGCCAAAACCTTGTGCGGTAGCACGCCATCGCGCACCGCCAAACTTCCCGTCATTCCCTGGGAGGTTTTCCAGGAGTAATCAACTGATGCCTGTTTTCATTTTTTAAATAACAGCTAAAACCTTTTATGAAATTTTTAAAAAGCTTAATTTACAATACTACAATTTTTCGATCCATATTGAAAAGTTTGGAAACTTTTCTTAATTTTAGAGCTCACAATCTTCCTGTGTTGACAATAATGATAAAACTAAGGGAGAAAATGAGCTCGCATCAAAAAGCAGCGTTGGTTAAATTTGATTAGGTTATGTTAGTTGAGTTTCATTAAGTCAGGTTAGGGTGGGTTTATATTCGGGGTGGTATGTAAGCTCTCTGCCTACACCAGCTCCGATCACATGCTCATTTTTACTTTTGTAACATTCTAGGTGGTCGTTCGAACGGAAGACCGTTTTAAGTTTACTGTTTGATACTTTTTCAACGAAATAAAATCACTAGTTATTTCAAAATTTTGAGCTTGTCACTCTCCTCCCTCAAAATTTTTCTCATCATTATAGCACTCAGTGGAATGGGGTTTGAATGAGGGGGACTGACTCATCGCGCAAATATAGGTGTGTTTTGGTTTACTTTTATCTTTTTCCCCGTTTTCAGGGAAAAAGAAAGGTAAGGTTTTTAATCTTTAAATAGCTCGTATCGGCCGATTGCTGGAAGAAATCCTTGTTTCGCAGTTGCTCCGTCACTATAGAAGAATTTAGTGTCTTCATCACGAAGATCGAAGAATCCCTAATTACAAAAGGGAAGACTCCCCCAAATGGGTTGACCTCCATCTCAATTATTTACAACGTCCCAGGTTTTATATATACCCAACCTCTAACCCCATTATTTGTCACAACGTGTTATAAACGACGCTATTCCCGGATCTCTAGAAAACGATTAAACTAGAAAACGAGGTATAGTAATCATTATCAACAAACTCAAACAGACTCCTATGTCACTATATTCAGCAGAACGCGAACTTTAACCCCTTTGTTCACACGGTTAACATCTACCACTTTTTTTCTATGTTCAATCTCATACTACAGAGCTAGACTTAAATTTAAACCACAAATCAAATTATTGTTTTTAAAATTATTTCTTAAGTCTTTACATTTATTTTCAGAATGCCTCCAAGAAAACCGGTAGAAGCATTAAAACAACTTTGTATTCAAGTGATTATCAAAAATTTTGACACGTACCCACTGAAAGAAATACACAGTCTCCGTAAATACGACTCAACATTTTACTGAAATTAATTAACCATCCATTTATTTAATCAACTTTTATTTGTAAACAGCATTAAAAGTTTTGGAAGATCTGATCGAACACCCAAGTAATTGCGGCCAGGGAGTAATTGACAAAAATGTGGACCCCAAAATCCAGTTGATCACGGAAAACATGACACGGTTCAGCTTGAACGGACTCAATGCGGAACACGTATTAAAATCAATTCCAAAACATTTTAAGGTATAAATCAAAGTGATTTCTGACTTTTGAATGTATATTCATATTTTTATATTTTTAACAGAACTTAATACAATTCTCTTGTAAAGGTTGCTGGAATTTGACGCGTCAAGAAATTCTGAATTTGGTTCACTCTTTTCCCAATATAACTGATATAACATTGGATTGTTGGGAAGTGAATGGGGACATTTTAGAAGCAATAGGTGATAACTGTCCAAATCTTGAACGTTTAATTTTGCCTTACTGTGACGTAACGGATGATGGTATCAGCCGTTTGTGCCAGTCCAAGTCACGTGGGTCTAATATTAAATATTTAGATTTAAGATATAACCCTGTAACTGTGAAAGGAAATTTGATCGCTTTACAAAACTTAAAACAGTTGAGGGTTTTTAATGTAAAGGGTGTAGTCCACGCATTTAAAATATTGTTTCAAGATTTGAACGGGTCACACAATTTGCCAACATTTCAGCTTTGTGAACTACCTGTGATTGATATGCGAGATATCCCGACGGGGTTTTTGAATTTTCTAACCAAATGTTGCCCAAATGTATCAAATCTCAGTCTAAAGATTAGCAATAATTTGTCAAATGACGTTATTGAACTTAAAAAATGTGACAAAATTCTCCCTTTAGAGATTTACTTCCATCATAGAGAATTTTCCATGTCCCATTTGACTGGTGTTGGGTCAAGTGTGACTAGCCTTATCCTAGTCTCAACTAATGTTGATTTAGAGTTGTTGGGATACACTTGCCCTAATTTAAAAGAGTTGCATTTGTATAAAGTTTCCTATCGGCCAATTGTCAATTTAAAAAGAAAAAACTCTGTTATACCATTTAAAAAATTGCAGAAGCTTATGTTAGGTAAAAATTACAATTCAATTGATGTCCCTCAGTTGAAATTTTTATTTCAAAATTGTTTTGAGTTGGAAGAATTGAAAATAGGTAAATTTGCAATTATTGATCCTAATAATTTCATCAGTATTTTACATAAATTGAATTCTTTGAGACACTTAACTCGTTTTCGCATTGATTGTCCTAATTGGGTAACTCAACCCATTGTATTTGAATTGTTAAATATGGAAAATAATTTGCAGTTTGTCGAAATTGGTTCGTGGGATGGAGGTGAAACTGAATCTTATGTAAGAGCAAACAATTTGTGCACGAATGTTGAATTTTGTTATGATGATGAATAGTTTAAGTGAACTACGATTAATTGATTGCTTTGAAAATATGATATGATGTAAGTTTGTATGTCTATTTGGAAAATCTATTGTAGGTTTCAATATCTTGCCACTGATTTCAATTAAAAAGATATCACACATAGTCTCCCTAAATATAACTCATTAAACTGTAACAGCACGACCAACACTTACTACCGAAAGGCAGGAACTCCAACAAGTTAGAAATATTTCTAAATATTTGAAGGCAACAACAATTTTTGGACAATTTTATAATTTAACATATCACATTAATATGCTCATGATTCACTCCTAACCCTTAACTTTTACAAAACCATTTTTATAAATAAATATTACCCTCTCTTACATTAAGAAAATCAAGTAAAAAAAATATTTCCTACCTTATACAAGTGACTACCATAGTCCACAGCCAAATTAGTCTTCGCGCGACCTCTCTCTCTCGGGTTCTTCCTCTGACTCCTGGTCATCCCATTAATCCTAGAAATTGATTAAAATGGTGAAAAAACAAATAAAACGTACGATGCCTTTCTGTCATAAAAACATTTTTTCCATCACTTATAAATCTCACAAACAATACCACCTCAATATTCAGTTTTTAACCAATTTAAAAACTTTTCTCGATTTTCCCGGCAACGCAACCATTAACCAACAAATGTAACAGTTTTAAATCATTAAAATACCACAATGAGTACAAATCCAGTAGTGGTAACAGCAATTTGTATCATTAAACTTATTTGGATACATTTTACTTTACTTAATAAATGTACAAATCTCCTTTGCAACCCCATCAAATTTTACTAAGAGATATCGTGAGTAGCCAGAGTCCACAGAACACTATTATACAGTAAGATCGGCCATTGAATACGTGCAAGATATAGTAAACGCTTGACATTTCACTAAAATATATTGAGGTGGTCTTGTCACGAGTCGCAAGTTTGCCACCAGGTTACCGGTAATAAGCAAAGACTGAAACGCATTGTCCGGTCACATCTCATACGTAATAGACCAGTTTTCATTTTATCAGTTATAGTTCATTGGAAAACAATGCGACATATTAGAAACATCGTTTCCACATGCTCCCCACAAACCGCCATTATTACTCTGACGTAAGTTATGCAACATTATTACGCAACCTTCTCTCATTTTTTTATTCACGCCCTCTCGTGTCAGTTATTTCAACTACGACTTGAAAATAATGTCTGTTTCTAGTATTGTGTTGCCAACTAGCGACCGTGAGGTTTGAAGTGTAGGAATTCAATTGATCAGGAATTTTCGGTGAAAAATCAAACAATTTGGATATGTGTTATGAATGAACTACAGACATTAGTTTTGCATTATCTTTGAAGAATATCAAAGTATCATCAAGTAAAGACAAAAGTTTGATAACTCAGTTTTTTTATCAACAAATATGAATCCAAAATTTTCATTATAGTTAATTAAATGAATTTACATCTCTACGATATTTGCAATTGTATATATGTATAACTATAAAAACTCGACGTTAGTAACTTTAACTATGGATCAAAAGTAATCTCTAGAACTAGATGGGTTAACAACTCCTCATCCGATTACTAAAGAGAGGATTGGATAACACGATGATGGAAACATTATTCCACCGTGATGGGGAAAGAGCTTCCAGGTTTTACATCTACCACACACGTGACCTCCAACCCCTCAGCCAACACGTGACGTGACCCTGGCCCCTTCATGCAAAAAACGTGACTATTAGTCACGTTTTTTCTGATCTGTCTCAATTCACAAGGTACGGAAGCAAAACTGGCAAATCAAACAATTTAAACTAATATTTATGTCTTATATTTCTTTCTAGAATGCCTTTAAGAAAACCAGTAGAAGCATTACAACAACTTTGTATTCAAACGATAATCAA
>JAQGAS010002269.1:0-11514 GCA_034686365.1 Pachymerium ferrugineum
TTTTTATCGGCTCTTACTTCTTTGCATTTAACACTATCTCGAACTTCACGTGTATTGGTTCACCCAGGCTCCTGTGTTGACTAAGATAAATGAAGTCGGGTTATACAATACGAGTCCTTGAAATTAGTTCTCGTTTTTCTCAACAGATGGCTGTATTTATCAACTTGTAGTAAATTCATGATGACGGTTGCTCAACCCTATGTATCATTCGGGTTGCCGGTCTGACATGTTTATTACTCAATGCACTGTTACATTTGGCGTTAAAATGTGCAAAAACATTAAAATAGCAAGTATTATTATCCTACCAAACTGCAACATTGATGTACGGTATTAAAGGCCACATAAACTCGTGGCGCCGTGGCTTAGTTGGTTAAAGCGCCTGTCTAGTAAACAGGAGATCGAGGGTTCGAATCCCTCCGGTGCCTAAGTTGGTTTAATTTTTTTTCTTTCTAGTTTTGTCAAAAAATAAAGGAATTCTTTAATACCTGTAACTTTTAGCTATATGCGATCCCTCAAAAATGAAACATTTCAAAAAATAAATGTTTTTTTTCTGCGGTCATTCAGACACCAAAGCCGTTATTTTAAGAATTCAGTAAAATTGCCAGGCGTTTCACACAATTACCACTAGTTAAAGTCACGGTGATTTTAATTCTTGAATTAAGAGCCTGCCTGAGTAAGTATCGCCATCTATTGTTAAATTATTTAGTTACATTCAATGAAATAATTGTTTGGTTTATTGAGTTGCAATTGCTCAGTTACAAGACTGATTTTCGGCAATTAATGACGTCAATATCAAAACAGTTCCAAAGAAGTATAGGTGAAATTATAAATACACAATTTAATTGGAGTTTTGAGCTAAGTTGTTCATGAGACCCGGTGGCGCAACGGTAGCGCGTCTGACTCCAGATCAGAAGGCTGCGTGTTCAAATCACGTCCGGGTCAGCTGGTAAATTTTTTTTAATTCAATTTTTTGCTTTTTATGTTTGGTTAATCGCAGAATGTAGGACTGTTTATTCTTGCTGTAAAGCTTGCAAAATTAAAGATATACTGGCGGCCTATCAGGGGCCAATGCATCGGCTGGGAATTGAACCCAGATAAGTTTTGAGAAAGCAAGTTTATATCGGAGAAACTTGGTTTTTTTTGGGGCTGATACGTTATCAGATAAACGAAGTTACCTAAAACCTTTTGCGATCTATATACATAATACGCTAGCGGGAACCTTTGATGTTTGTGACGGTCGTCGCTCGCCTACTTCTAATTCCCCTAAACCTACAAATTATATACCAAACGATAGCCCTTTTTCTGTTGGTTAGCCGAAAATTATGAACAGCCAAAAATTTACAAATTTTTTAATGAAAGTAAAACTCATTATAACACAGCGACACTTATGAACTAAGACCAAAAAAAAACTATGCATCGGCCGGGAATCGAACCCGGGCCGCCCGCGTGGCAGGCGAGCATTCTACCACTGAACCACCGATGCTCCTGACGAACAACTGACAAAAATAATATAAATTTGCATTAGTATAACTAAACTTGCAAGTTTGTGATAATGAAAGTGCTTTACTAGTCACTTTGAATGAGTTACAGCGCAGACACAGCTAATTTGTATTTCAAGCTTAAACCTGTGATTCGGATCAAAAACTTACTTCTTTCCAACTATCGCTGCCCGACAAGATGCGACATCTAGTGACAAGTGTTGAAAATCTCCATAAAGCTTCATTTACATTGTTATGTAGCGTTGCCAGCATAGATTTTTTCAAGCAAAATTTTTTTTTACATTGTACTAAAACGCAACAACTCTTTTTGCCAGAAAAACTTTTATTACATCAACATTCTTATGCATACATTACAAAAAAATAAACAAAACCTTTAAAATAAATATTGCCCAAATCGAGCAAACTCAACAATATTTCTCCAATTTCAATCTCGGTACAATATTCATCGAAACCAACTCCTGAAAGAGCAACTTACAAGCATACGGCATTTTAATATTACTCACATTGCAAGAACTCTTACAGTAATGACACCACTCACTATAACACAACAACCCACACTCATTACAAACATCAACATCAAACGCATCACTCGAATACATCAACCTCTCCAACAACAACATACTCGCCCCATACCCGATCAAACAGTCACGTTCCATCTCTCCCAACCTCAACCCACCATCCCTCGACCTACCCTCAGTCGGCTGCCTCGTCAACACAGCTCTTGGTCCCTTAGCCCTAGCGTGCATTTTATCCAACACCATATGCTTCAACTTCTGATAATAAATAGGCCCGAAATAAATATAAGCACTAAGAGACTCACCCGTGATACCGGAAGTCAACATATCTTTCCCCAAATAATTAAACCCGTGACGTATCAAATCCTCACTAACATCAACCACTTTACTCCCACCAAACGCCGTACCGTAATTAAATTTCCCTTCCAAAACGCCCGCTTTTCCAGCCAATAACTCAATCATCTTCCCGACTGTCATCCGACTAGGAAACCCATGCGGATTCATAATAACATCCGGGCACATTCCCTGATCATTAAACGGCATATCTTCCTGTTGAGCTATCAATCCCGTCACACCTTTCTGCCCATGCCTACTGCTAAACTTGTCTCCAATTTCCGGTCTCCGGGTTTGCCTTAGTAAAATCTTAATTAAATAAGGATCAACTGGATTCCCAGAAATCATCACTTTTTCTACCATAGTTGGTACTGGACCCTTATATATTAAAGGCATCTCTTTATCTGCAGTTTGCGGCTGCAAACTCGGTCCGGCGCTTTGTAAACTTGTAGTTGTAACTGTCGGCACGTGTTTATTTACCAACACTTGTTTATTCTCTACCCGTTCCCCCGGCATTACTATTCCGTCGGTGTCTAGCACGTCGTGTTTCCACGTTTTCTGTTGGGTTGTTGCCTCAATCAATGGTCCCAGGATTTTGTCTTGGGTGATATTGGTGTATTTTTTTAACCAGCATTTAGCATTACGATGCACCATGCATCGCCCGTAGCCTCTATCAATGCTAGCTTTATTCAATACTAACGCATCTTCTATGTCATATCCGCTGTAGCTCATTACGGCTACCGTAGCGTTTTGTCCCGCAGGAAGTTTCTCGAAGTTGGTCAACTCGATGGTCCGGGATTTAACCATTGGTGCTTGCGGGTAGACCAACGAATACATTAAAGTGTCTATACGAATTTGTTGGTTGTAAGCGATTGTACCCATTGCTTGTTTACCCATAGCGCACTGGTAAGTGTTTCGCGGGGATTGGTTGTGGTGCGGGTACGGGATGAGACCAGCGCAAACTCCGAGGAGTGTGAACGGTTCGATTTCTAGATGCGTTGTTTCTTTAGTGATTTCTGATTCGTATAATGCAATCAAACTGTCGTTTTCTTCATTCACGTCTAAATATTCGACCAAACCGTCGCTTATAAAATCATCGAATTTTCTATACCCGCGATTCAGTTCTACAATGTGCGATTCCGTCACTAGAGGTTGGCAACCTTTAATTATGATATATGGTCTGCATACTCTGCCGCCGTCCGAAGCGATATGTACACACCGCTGTTTATGACTCGGGTAAATAGATACGAATTCGTTCAAATACCGTTTCCGGCGTAACATACGGAATGTTCGTACGAAGTTTGCGTGATTTCGAATCACTCCTATGATAACACCGTTTAAAAACACGGTATAAACGTCCGGTTGTCCCAGCTCTTCGCCGCTTAATAAATGAACGTCTTCAACTCCCATGTTGAACGCTAGGCGAATAATCGGCGCTTCTTCCTTATCGGTCGTTATGTGCGTCATTAAAGCTAAGTTTTTAACCAAACCGCATGCTTCACCTTCGGGAGTATCGGATGGGCATAACATTCCCCATTGGGAGGGTTGAAGTGACCTGGGTCCACTCACTTTCCGCGTTTTTTCAAACTGACTATTAATTCTAGTCATCATTCCCAATGCCGATATGTAGGAAAGTCGTGATAAGACTTGCGTAACTCCTCCTCGTTCCATTCTGAATCGTTTGAGTGACCAGTTTCCGGTTGAAATAGCGTTATTGAACCCGAGTGTTATGGAATCGTTTGACATATGTTTCGTAACGTCAAATTGAGCCGTTTTTGATGGCGTAGTAAGATATTTATTTGCCATATTCATTAGCATAGCGTTGTATGATTTGAATAAATCTTCGAATAGAAGGGAGAGTAGTGATCCGGCCAATTCCAGTCGTTTGTTTCCGTAGTAGTCTCGGTCGTCAACCGCTCGCTCGTCTTTCTGCGCTTCAATGATGCGTCGTACCATAATGGCGAGGTAAATAGCTTTTAATTTGAAATTAAAATTCTCAACCGGAATGTGAGCTAAGAAGTTAGTGTAGAGTAGCTCCCGTGCTTCGTCCTCGGGTGTTTTCCGGTACGTCGGGTAACGGCGTTGTCCGAATTTCTTACCGATGAATCTCAACGCTTGAAGTTGTGTGAAAACTGAGAAACGATGACACTCGTCGAGTGAAGCAGCAAATGCGGCGAGAGATGTAGGGTCGGTACCAACCATTTGTACTATTTCTTGATCACATTCAAATCCCAAGGCTTTGAATACGATTACGATCGGTATGTCGTCCGATAAAATATTAACTTTTAAGTAAAATCTATCGTTTTTGACGATTACATTTGTTCGGCTTTTGCGTAGGTGGGTTGAACTCGTTACTTGACATGTGATTCCGTATTTCCCTTCCTCCACGATCATTCGGTTTTTAGATAATTGTTCTTGGATCAAAATTACTTTCTCAACTCCTTTTACTATGAAATAACCGCCAGGATCGTGTGGGCATTCTTTTAGTTTGGCTAACTCGATGGGGGATTTGCCGGTTAATACGCAATTGGAGCTGCGAAGCATGATAGGTATTTTCCCGATTACGAGGCCGTTACGTATGATTCGTTGTGTTCCGCGTACGTATTCGATGTCAACCGTCAATGGGGCTGCATAAGTCATGTCTCTTAGTCTGCATTCGTGTGGGGTTACTTTATCTTTCATATTTAGTCCTTCTTCAACACTTGGAGTGCCGACGTTGATGTCCAGGTATTTGATGTAGAAATTAGCGTCATTTTGGCAAGTGAATTTATCGCAAGCTTTGACGACCTTTTTGATTTCTACGTTGATGAAGTAGTTGAAGGAATCGGTGTGTTGTTTGACCAGGCCTTTGACTCTGAGAAATGCTGGAAGGAGTTTCCATTTTTCACTTAGGGCTTTGATTGGTGCAGGATCCGTGTCCATTGCATCGTCATCTTCTTTTGTAGCGACTCCCATTTCTAAAACTAGATTTTGCGAATTAAAGGATTATGTAATTTTCAAGACCTGTACTCACACAATTATGCTTCTTTTTGTCTAAATATCGAATGTCTTCACTCGAAAATGGAATAAAAGTGTCGCATGTTTAAGCCACGTTTACGTACACCTCGTTTAAAACACGAAGCACATGTTGCTGCAATGGGTTCCGGTGGGTATATCTAAAAGGCGATTGGCTTGGAGTATAGGGAAAAGGTGAAATGAACGAAAATCTACTGAAGTTAATGTGAAACTAATGTAAAATAAATATTATTTTGCTCTCAAGTGTTTTGTAAAAAATTTATTTCGCTATTATAGCATGACATTTGTTACGAACTTCAATAAACTATGACATCTGACTAAAACTGTTTTTAATCGTGTCAAAAATTAATAACTGGTACAAACAAAACCTTTAAAGATCTCTATAATCAGACTATTTATTAAAAATCGTAATAATTTTAACATATAAACGTGATTAAATAATTATAAAAATTTATTCCATCGAATCCATTGGTTCGCTTTTAACCTTCACTTCTTTAGATGGTGTTTCAGTCTATTAAGAAAAAAAGTTAATTTTATATAAATTTCTCATTAACTCCAACACTACCTGCAATAATTTAGGCCGCCTTGTTCTTTGATTAGGTTTATATTCTTTATCCTCATCATTCCTGCTTCTTCGAGCGGTTTTACGGGCACGCGGACTTCTTGACGAAGGAGCAGGCCGGGTGCGTCTGGATGCAACTCTCTGTACTCCTTCCTCTTCATCTTCGTCTTCATCCAACAATTCTTCCTACAAATAAATATTTATGAATCAAATGAATTAATAACCCCAAGAAATATAACGTTACTTTAATCGGAAATGAAAATTCTATGTCATTATTTGTTCCAGTATTAGGAATCGTTGATGAATTCTGGTTAATTATAATTCCGTCTTGACCAGTCGCATTTTTGTTAATGGGCTGAGAAATAAAAAAATAACTTTTCTTAAGACATCTAATTTATATTGAAATTTCTTACGGCATGTAAGCATTGTCTCCGAATACACAGTTTTTTCAATTCATTTTTACCACCAAATTTACTCATGTCCTGGAAAACGTAAACGAATGATTTTCATTTAACACATACAGTAAATCTTTCAATTTACCAAGCAGAAAGCACATTTTCCGCAATCGTCTGTCTTCAAACATGCAACGCATTTGCCGCACGGAGTTGTCTGTGCATCACCAACCGCTTCCTCATCATCAGCAGCAATAGAACTGGTAACAGTAGCTGATATCCCTCCCTGAAATTACCGCTTTAGTCAGTTAAATAACCTCTGTAAATCATGAATAAAACCTGATTTTTCTTAGGTCCGTAACGTAATAATTCAGGGTGCATTTGAATAAATTTTCTTAAACCTGCTGCAAATGCTAATGTAAAGCGTTTTCGTTTATCCCAATACTCCTCAGAACTTCGATCTTCCTAAATTTAAAATAAAAATATTAATAAGTGTATATGAACTGAACAACAATACAAAACGTACTGTATTCATGTCCGAGGATTCTGCTTCGTCGTCTTCTTTTCCTTTTAGAATAGAATTTCCAGACATCGGTGCAGTCGTTGTAGCAGTGCTTGCTTGATTGACTTTCGTGGATGATGTTGCAGCGTTTTTACCTTGCGAGTTGGGTGCGCCGACGTAATATAAACCCACAGGAAAGACTGCTAAGTCTTGCGCCATAGTATACAACTGAAAATTCAAAGGGTTTTCTCGATTAATAATTTATTACAACAAACTTAAACATTTATTGAATGGGAGTAATGATATCCTTCACTTACATTGATTGCCTAACATAAACCGGAAGTCAACATTAAGAGCGACACGTACCGGTAATTAAAAGAACTAAACATAAACAACAACTTGTCATCTACAAGAACGAAATTTGAATTTCTCATATTCATTTTGGCTGTTATTTACTGTCGGTAAATAAAACAGGATGTGTTTTTCGACCGTTTAAAATCGCGTAGCTTAAAAACTTAGGATTATTTTTTTTATTATTTTCATGATAGGAGTTATCGTCTGCTACTGGAAAAGATGAGTCAAGGAAAGCAGTTTAGTGATTTTATTTTGACGAAGAAAGATGAGTTGCCTTTAAAAAGTCCACGACGACTAAGTAAGTAACTTAATAAGACGCACACTTTGCTGTTAACGATAGGTATTTTGATTGCAGCCCAATATGATTTTGGGACAGGTTTTGGATCATCGTCATCTGTTAAGCCAGTAGAGCAAAATGATGAGGCAAATTATAAGAGGAAGAAGGTTTAAAAATTTACAAAATGTGAAATTTCGTGCATTAATTTTTTTTCACCTGTAGTCCGATTCTATCAATTTGCCCGACAAAACGAAACAATTGAAACTTCAAGGTATGTTAACTTAAATATTTAAATTATAAATTAATCGCTATTAACTTCCTTCAAAGTCCCCAAAGCAAGTGTCCAATCCTTCCCTAATGAAGCTCAAACATTGGACGGATTGTTGAAAGGTATTAACGCATTGCCAAAAAATATGTCAAAAATTACTTTTTACTTTTCTTAGAGAAAGAACAAGAGATAAAACTAATTTTTGCAAAATGGAGAAACATTTGGAGGTGAGTAATTTTAGTTAACGTAACAAAGTTAAATTTCTGTTATTTCTAGTGAACATGAAAGTTTTGAAAAAATCTTCCCTGCAAGACTGGACGAGATTAAGAAGGATGTTTTACACCAGGAAGACACTCTCAAAAAGCAGAAAGAAAAATTGGGCGAAAACATTAATATGTTAAGTAACTTTTTAAAGAAGAATTAGTTTTTGAAGGTTAAAATTACTTGTGTTCCTTGTTTCTATTCATTCAAAACATTGAAAAAAAGAAAAAAAAAACCTTTTTATTGTTTCGAAATACATTACCGCTTAATTTTTGTTGTATTCAAATTAAAAAAAAAATATTTTTACGCATATAAATAAACTAATGCTCATTTCCATAATTTCTTGATTGACATATTCTTCTCTGAATCCTTTTGCATGACTTTAGCTACAGCCATTTCAAAATCTTCCTGAGTAACGTGAACTCTCCGCTCTCTCAAGGCATACATGCCCGCTTCAGTACAAACACCCTAATTTGCATAAAAAAAGTTGAAAAACAAAAGAGTTGAAAAGATGAGATGATAACTTGCCTTCACTTCAGCACCGGATGCACCTGGCATTAATTCAGCTATTTTTCGTAAATTAATACCCCGAGTCAAATTCATTTTACGTGAATGAATTTTAAGAATGTCCAATCGTGCCTAACAAAAATAAAAGTATTAATATAATTTAAGATTACGAGAAGAAACAATCCACCTCTTCATTTGGTGGTGGAAATTCAATTTTTCGATCTATTCTTCCAGGACGAAGCAAAGCAGGATCCAAAATGTCAATTCTATTAGTCGCCATAATGACCTGCAATTTTAATCACTTAAAATTCAATTCATCAAATTTTAAGGCATTTTAATTACTTTAATATTTTTTGTAGCTTCAAACCCGTCTAACTGATTTAACAACTCAAGCATTGTTCTCTGAACTTCACTGTCACCACCGGAACCAGACTCAATACGCGAAGAGCCAATGGAATCGATTTCGTCCATAAATATTATGGATGGCGCATGCTCTCTAAATCATTTAATAAAACAATTTTACAACTTAATAAATTTCTAAAAATTTCACAAATACCTAGCCATTACGAAAAGTTCCCGAACCATTCGGGAGCCTTCCCCAATAAATTTCTGTACTAACTCAGAACCAGACACACGAATAAAAGTACATTCAGTGTGATGTGCTACAGCTCTTGCTAAAAGCGTTTTACCAGTACCAGGTGGTCCATACAATAAAACACCCTATTTAAAAAAACATTTATTGGTCAATTTCCATTCTATTTGCAATAAAAAAAAAAAAAATTATACTTTTGGTTGTGCAATTCCAAGAGCGTCAAATAACTCGGGATGTTTAACAGGTAACTCAATAACTTCTTTGATTTCTTTAATTTGTTTATCAAGCCCACCAACCATTTCGTAAGTAGAATCTGGGACTTTTTCAACCATCATTAAACTGACTAATGGATCAACCTATAAAAGTTCATTATAATAATTGGACCTAGTTTTTACTTGTAATAAAAACCTTATTTGGAAGTATTTTATGTAAAGTGTAACTGTCATTCCGTAGTGCAACGCGGCAGTTCGGGGTTACATCGTTGATGTCAATATTTTTGTCAATGTCGACCACGAACTTTCCTTCAGGATGAACCTTCCACAAATTTATTTATTCATTAGGATGCGTCAAATTAGTTCCTTACCCTTTCTTACTTTCACCAAAACTTTTTTCTTGTCCATTGGTTTAACGACTTCACCAACGTATGAACCCTGTTCCTGCAGTAATTGCAACTCCTCCCGTAACATTCGAACTTGAGAGAGATTTTTTTAAAGGAATTAAAATCCTGAATTAATATAAAAACGTTTTTAATACCTTTTGCGTTGAGTTCATTTCGCTGAGCTTGTAAACGCCGTAAATTTTGACTCTTTTCGGTTACGACCAACTGAAAAGATGAAATAAACAAATTAAATCTCCTGTAACATTAAAATTTCAATTATTTACTTGTAACTCTTCAATTTTCGTAATGTAATATTGCTTCAATCCATCACCTCTGTTGTGCGGGTCATCGATATCCATCTGTAAATATACAAATCCGAAATTACTCAAGCGTCAACTTTACTCGTTTCGACACTACCTTAGAAAACCTTTTACGTAATTATTTAATTATGTGAACAAATTTATTTCTCATAAAGATTACGAATGACGTAAAAAACTATTATTTTACAACCAAATCCTCTTTATTTGTTCCCAGAATGATACGACAGTATTTGAACACGCTAACCCTAACGATCTCAAATTTAAATACAACCACCACAAAAAAATAAAATAATAAACTACTGACGTTAGTTAGATAACACAAAATTTTACAAAAATCAATCAAACCATAAAATAATCCAAAACGATAGTAAAAAACGAGATAAAAAGTTGGTAAAACCGCAACTCATACCTGATCACGATCCATTTTGTTCTCGGAGAATCTCGAGTTAATCTCGTAGCCAAACCGCGAGAAAGAGAGAGAACAAGCATCGGTCATCAGAGAGCGCGGAGTGTCAAAACGGGGATGAACTCGTGACGGGATACAAGTTGTGGTGCCGAAAGGGTGGTTTATACATATTTATTTTTTTTAATATGAGTTTCACTAACTTTTTCTACTTTTTAATACAATGAACTTTTGTGCAAGAGGCTACATATGTTATCGGCAAAGTGGCTCGATTTTATTCGGTCTGTGCATGGGCATCACTCTCAGCCTACTCCTAACCCCGATTTCAGACGAGGACTGTTCACGTTACAACGTACAGTTACATCATCCCAGCCGGTCTCCCGAGCCGCCACCGACCACGGCCGACGATTACAACCCCCGTATAAACACGCGCAACAAACCCAAAACGAAGGAACCTCACGAAAAGGTGATACGACCAAGACACTATTCGGCCGAATTGGGTTTGAAAGCGAAAATTCTAGTGGCAGTTATCTCATCCAAAGACACAATCAAATCACTAGGCCAAGCTATAAATGCCACTTTAAGCCATCACGTGGATAAAGTAGTATTCTTTATCGACGTGGTTGATAAAAAACAAATACCTAATTCGTTAAAATCAATGACCGTCGTAGGTTTTCCTAAAGACCGGCCTATTTTGAAACCATTTCATATCTTGAGATATTTAGGTGATAATTACGTGAATGAGTTCGATTTCATTTTTCTGGTAAACGATGACACGTACGTGCGGGGCATGGCGATTAGGACGTTGGCGGAGAGGATAAGTGTAGCTAAAGATGTGTACATGGGTGCTAAGATCAACGAGACGAACGCTCTCTATTGCAAGTTATCAAGTGGGATTTTATTGAGTAGGACAACACTTTTGCCCGTCTTGAGGAATTTGGACTGGTGTACGAGGAATGCTTTTTCGGACTCTGATGATGACAATTTAGGGAGATGTGTTTTGCATAGTACAAATACGCCGTGTATGGAACGTGTGCAGGTAATTATTTCTTACTTACGAAAGTTTTCTATGTTTTTTTTAAGTGTAAGGTAAAGTTAAAAGGACTCACGCTGTGA
>JAQGAS010002270.1:0-11491 GCA_034686365.1 Pachymerium ferrugineum
TTTTTATTTATCTTATTGAAGAACTCATAAATTCTTCAAAACCAAAGTTTGAACTTAATTCATTTTTAACAAAAATTCGAAATAAACCAGCTAAGAGGCTTTTAAAAATACATTAACGTCAAGAAAAATATCTGGGCAATCGTGCAAGGCCTTCAGTGCAAGCAAAAAAAAAAATGGCATCCACAATTGGTAAAGACTCAAATTTGAAATTTGAATCTAACTCTAATTATGGAGATATTTTTGGCTTCAGTTAAATTTGCATTTAAAAAAAAAAAACATTTTTCTAAAAGACAGGGGCCTTTAAAATAAGTAATGTAAAAAATTTAAAGTTGTCTCATGTCTACAAAGGAAGTCATAAAATGAATTCTAACGAGAGAATTATATGCTGCAATTAACCTCCCATTCTTAAGTACCACACCTTATTCGATTTTCTACTTAAGTTTTTAATGTCCTTAAAAGTAAAATTTTACACCGCTAAATAAACTATGCACAAACACTTCTTGTGATTCAGCCATTGAAGGCTGTTCTTGAACAACTGCAGGTTTCTCTGCAGCGGTCACATTTCCAGCTGGATTTGTCTCCTCATCCGACCCACTATCAAGTTCAGCAAAACTGTCGTCATCACTTGCATCAACGTCTCCTTCATCTTTCCTACAATACTTGACAGCAAAATCAATACTTCTACACTTGTACTTGGAAGTTGTTGTCCCTTCCCAATTTTCACCCATCCAATACTCTCCCTTTGGTAAATACACTTGTATTTTATACTTCTTTCTAGCCTTTAATAAAACCCCTTCTTCAAAAGCTACATACAGCTTAGTTTCCTTCAGTGGTTGGACATGTTCAGCATTCCACTGGATGTTCCCCATTTCCGTTCCTGACATGTCAGACACAATCAGGTGCAACGCTCCTTTGTAGCTGCCATTTGGTTCGACATTGGCTGGACCATACAAATCAAAACCCAAAAGAACAATGTCTTGATTGGTGACCACCATAAGACTCTCTTCTTGTTTCTGTGATGGGAAGACATTGGGTTCATTCCGGTAGAACTTTACTGGATAACAAAAATAAAGGTTTCGCTTCCACTTGAGTTGTCGTCTGCGTAAGTGAGCTGGCAGTGAGGCTGATTCGTCTCCATAGATCCTTGCCAATAGGGCCTGGTTTTCCTCCTCTGACAAAAGACCAGACGCTGCCGGTCCTTCAAGATACTCTTCTCTAGACATTGCCAAGTATTGAACAAGAAACAAAGCTTTGCCTAAAACTCTTCGACGATTTTCGCTCGATAATTCCAATTTTCTTCTCCGGCATTCTTGAGTCGACCAGTAGGCAACTGCGTCAAAGACGACACTTTCTGAAGACACCTGAAGAAACTCGCGGTTTAAAATCATTCGAAGGATGGTTGGATCTAGTTGTCCAAATGCCTGAGTCTTTAAAACTTCATTAGCATCTTTGTCAATGATTTGAAGACACTTCAACATTGCGGGGCCTTTGTGCAATTCTACGTCGTACAGACGTATTTCGTGATAAACTTCCAAAACATTTTGCCAACAAACTTCAGATGCTAATCTACGCATGCATACACTGGCCAAATGATATAGCATGTACTTGTGAGCAGCGTAAAGAATGTCGAGAGCTGCTCGCACACCGTCTACTCTTAACTCATCTGTATAGATGTATCTGTAAGGAAATGTACGTATAAGAGCATTTATAAACATCACAGGTTTTGCCTTACCTTAAAATGCTCTCAAAAGCCGTTGGCGACACATCTGTCACATTTATTTTAGCTCCGTCTGCAGCTTCTGACAACTGGCTTGAAAACATAGTACGAAACACCGGGCTTGCGAGTGACAGGACAAACTTATGCGCTGGATACCTGAGCGAAGTTGTGTCATTACCGACGATAAATGCAACGTCGCTGAGTTTTTCGCTGTCGAATAGCGAAGCAATGCGCTCTGCAGTTGATTTCATGAGGGCCAGTTGATCGAATCCGTTTCCTTCGCTCGCCATCCCGAGAACTGTGAGCTTGTATGTCGCTTCTGCAAGCAGTTCAAAACTGTTGTGGGTTGAAAATCTTAAAATAACCCCGAGCCCACTGCCCTCATTGCGTCAAGACTATTTGTATCCAAATTCAGCTATCAACAGAACCACTCATAACGATACCTCCCCACATTTCTTTTAGGGCAGCCAGCACTTAGTAACGAGTTTTATACCACCATTTTTATTTTTACTGAAGAAAAGTGACTGCACTAGTAGTTCATGTCAATTTCTTTACTCAAACCCTTTCTTTTTGCAATGGATTTTATTCACCTCCATATAAATAAACACGCACAAACTGCCGTCACCTAGCGATACCTACTATTTTTATTTTGGGCACATTCCTATCATGGTCTCCCTCTCAACTAAAATGAACTGGTTGCAGAGACTTGTCTATTTAGTAATTGTTTTTATTGAAGGCAGTTGTCCAGTGAACCGTGCTTTCAAAACCTTTACATCTTCATGTGGTTCCTCTTGGCATTGTCCCTCCTGAAGTGATCCCTATCTTGAAGGTCCTACCCTTCGCCTACATGATTAAGTGTAATTAAGGAAATTGGGATTATTAGCTTTTCGTTATTTTTTAAATTTTTGTTCACGTTCATCACTTGACTTGTTCTCGCTGCGTATGACCGCAGTTGTCGCTGGCAGCATAAAGCTTTATATTTCTCCTTCAATTCTTCTTAATATGTAGAAACACTAAGTTTGCACTGCACCTTTAACCGGTTGAGCGATATGGTTTCTGAGGAAAATCATTTTTGAACCGGTATTTTAAAATTTTCGATGGGGCTCTTAATAAAAAGCAAAGATGTCACAAATTTGGATTCCTTTTTTTTTTTACATTATTTTCAGATGGTTCGCATAATGTTTTAGAAGAAGCATTAATCAGGATTCAGTTAAGATGAAATTTTTTGCGACGATCTGAAATTATAAAATTATGCACTTACTCTTGCAGGTGTATAGATTATATTCAGAAGGTAGAATTTCCAGATCACTTGTATCACAGGTTGTATCGCCGGGAACTATTTTTTTTCGTTTGTAAACATGTAAGAGTTTCATTGTAAAAAAACCTGTTCCAACTATGTCTCAAAGAAAGGCAGGTTAGTGAGGATGGTTTTAGGATGCAGGAATTTTTTGTCAGTGAGTTTTTTGTCTACCACGTCGCGTGTGGCCCTATCAGCCGTTGGCGACGTTAAGCCTCATTTCTCTCTTTCTTTGTGGATTATACATTTTCAACCAATATCTAAACACAAAGTTGCTAACAAATATGTTGTGCTTTAAAAAAGTGTTACTGTTGTTGCATCGTTAATTTAAAAAGTTTTTGCAGAAGGGCGATAAATCTAATTCGAATTGTCAAATAGTACACCGAGTAATAATTAAATGTTATTTAATATTTAATTATTGTTAATTAAATGTTATTTAAGTTAGATGTAATACTAATTACACAATGTCTGCAAGTTTGTTTATTTACAAAGTGAAATTGTTATTTTTTTGGTTCTGTTAGCAACTTGAAAATTTATACACACTTAAAGGAGAAAATCGAAGTTCATTGGCTTGTGACACACCCACAATAGTACTTTTACTAGTCAATAGGGATTGCCGGGGTATTTTGTGAGCTCAAATGGAGTTTCTGCAGTTTGCAATAAGCAACTACAGAATTATTTGCATTGTATTGAAATGGCCTATAATTAACTCCATAGAAACATAAATCTGTTATATTAGGGCAAGCCAACCCAATCGTTAATAAATCAACATCACTGTTAATCAAATTGTTTAATGGTGTGAACGAACTTTGGATCAGAGCATGATGAACAAATGTTGATTGATTTTTAAAATGGCATATAGCAATTAATGCTTTTTATTGAAATAGAAAATTCATATAATTGAAGTACTCACAATTATTTTGTCAATTTTACTTGCTTCATTGAACAGTAGTTTCCAAAATTGACTATAATTTTCTAAATAAGTAAACAAACAAAAACGAACAATTTAAATATTTATTCATCATATAGTAGAAATATGTCTCTATAAAGTGCTACCATCTAGTGACAATGCTAAAGACTACAAATAATGAAAATGAGTAACAAGGTCATCATATCCAAACTGGATCAGATTCACAGTGCGGTGAAAATGTCTCATGGTACTCAAAATAAACAGTAGCCTACATCCAAATTTAGCTGGTAAAAAGTTTCTTTCCTGAAAAGGATAACTTATGAGTTTGTCTATAAAGATGATTAACGATAAAAATAAATAATAACCAAACTTTGCCATTAAATCAATTCATTTGCCCATTTATAAAAAGTATTTTCAAATACATAACAAATCAAATAATAACTTTAAATATTGCACAAATTTACCTCCCCTTAAAAAAATACAAATCTTTCCTATATAATATTTTACACGAGTCCACAGATAAAAGCAAACGCGTTATACACAATGATAATAGCAAGCTTAATATCTAATCCATCTACTATAATAAGTACATTACTAATAATCTTGGGCAGGATCCTTGTTAGCGGTTTATTCATATCATCTAGGATGATATGCTTTTACACATGATAAATATATAATATTTGTATACGTAATTTGAAAAATGTGTGAAAGAAAAGATGAAGAGGCACAAATTTATAATTCTCAACTCGCTGACTTCTTTGCCTTTCCAGAGGATGCTTTCTTCTTCTTTGCTTTTTTTGTTTCTGCCTTTTTAACTTTCTTCACCTTAGCTTTAGTCTTAGACTTTTTCTTTGGACTTTTCCCAGCATCACCACCAGAGTTAACACTAGGTGTAGCAGGGGCACTCTTTTTCTTTGCTGGTTTTTTTACTTTAACCTTCAACTTTGGTTTTGCTGGTGACTTCGCTTTAGGTTTTGCCTTGGCTGGTGTTGCTTTGGGAGTGGCCGCTTTCTTCGGTTTTTTTGCCGGGGCTGCTGCTACTGAAGCTCCAGCTACTCTGTATCGTCCACTTAAGATCTGCACACTTGTTTGTGTTTTAGGTCTGCTTAACGCTTTAGTCTCCAGTCCTTGCTCCAAAGCTCTCTTCAACATCACTTTAACCATGTCAGGTCTCACAGTTTTATAATTGGCAAGTATCCAACTACGGATAGCTTGAACTGATGAACCCTTCGAGTCTTTCAGTTCCTTAATCGCCTCTACAACCATATCCAAGGTACGGGGATGACTACTCTTAGCCGATTTTTTTTTACCTCTTCCCGCTGCACTCTCTGCCTTCACTGCAGGTTTCTTTTTGCTCTTGGCTGGCGTTGTTTTGGCCTTCTTGGGCGGTTTCTTCGCGGGCGAAGCACTTGCCTTGCGTTTACGCTTACTTCCAGCTTTCTTAGGAGTTGCACTCTCTTGATTTTCCTCTGTATTTTGCTCATCTTGCTCGGATTTTACCTCGTCAGCCATGGCTATGTTTGTGAATGAAATTTTGCTACAGTTGGAAATCTCATTGAACTGCTGCCATCTGCTGGTTGTATTTATAAGGTCGGGCGCCGACGTGGGAGAAAGCTGCATGTTGTTGAGCTGAGGTTCGACTCGTGGTGTGCTTGTGGGGGATGATTCGCATGGGTCTATCTCTCTCCCTATGCATCAAATTGGAATGGAAATTTGATTTTTATAAAGTTCCACCCTCATTGTATTTTCTTGTCCATTCAGTGGATTTCATCTCACTGGTTTTCTACTTTTTTAAATCTGTTTCCCCTGCTTTGACTCAGTTTTCGTGTCTACTCTCCCCACATTTTATTCTATTCTGTCAAGAAAACAGAATAACATCCAACCAAAACTTCAATACTGATTAATTCAAGCCTGGGAGTCATGTAAATAGTTGGTGAGAGTGACACAAATGTTTTAATATAGGGGAACAAAGCTCAAACGTCACCCCCACAAACACACTTGTGAACGAAGCCATCATGAACTTTCCTGGTTATTTTCCCTCGTTCGAGTCTATATTTAAAAAAAAGGAATTGACAGTGTAACTTTCGATTTTATATCAGGTAGTTTATAATTAGTCATCCCGTGAGTGGATTTTTGTTTTAGATTTTTAAAATTTTAAGTTGTTTCCAATTTTCCAATTCATAGTTTTGGGTTGATCATGTGACTGTTGTTTACAATATTCAGAGGAAAGTATTTGACGTCACAGCTGGTTTTACAATAGTGCTAAATATAAAACTGGTTAATAATATGTGGTTAAGATGGGAAAGAAGAATGGTTGGTGCTCACAGGTTTTCATTTTCATTTCATGAGTGGATAACAAGTAATAAGTTTCTTAATTTTAACGTTTTTTAATGACTGATTATTTAAATAACTTGCTTTTAATGGGTTTGTGACGACCTATTTTCAATTATGATGACAATTTTTATGTGATAAAAGCATGAATGGATAAAGGGTTTTCTCTGTTAGAAAAATGAGTGAGGTTAATCACTCGTTTCTGAAGATTATTTTGATTTGATCGAAATATTAAGAGAGTTTTATTTGGATGAGTCAGTGGTTAAACTGTTTATTGATATTCTTTATTTGTTTTTTTCTTTTATCGTGATGAAAACCTGTTGCCTTTATTGATTGGTGTTGACATTCTATATTCATTCAAATTGATTCAAACACCCAGTACAAAAAATTCGATCATTTTTTCACAAAAAGTTGATCTTCTTAATATTAATGCTTTGCTCAATTTTGCAGTAACTATTTTTGATTTGTGCACAAATATTATATCAATATCAAAACTTTTTACTCACTTAAATCTTATAAGAAGTCATATTTTTGTCCAAACATGTGAAAATTTCTATCTACGTCAAAATTTTTTAATTTCAAATACAGTATATAAAAGAGAAACTTGAAGTTTTAATGGGGACTTATATTTTACCCCCGCTACTCAAACTTATTAATATCTTTTTGTTTTTTGTTTCTCAGCAGTTGACTTAGAGTGGGTCTTGGCATTTGGTATCTAAATTCCAATCCAGGAAGATTTATATTTCTGGCTTTCTGAGAAAACTCGTGGTTGACGTAGTTTAATGATGTTAAATAAGTATACGTAACGTCTTAGATCAATTTGATTTATACGTTGTTAAAGTACATAGCCTTGAGAGTTTGGGAACTCCTTTTTTCAAGTCTGAAAGGATAAGAAAAATGATTTCTCTGACGTTGGTCTTCAAGGTCAAAGGGACAACGGAGTGAAATACGTCTGGATTACTCTTGCATTAGGTCACATGGATTGGCGTGACTGGTTGATCAAATAGCATTTGATTGAACATTTTACCTGGTTTTTTTGTCTGTCGATTACCGGCCAGGCAGTTTTTATGCATACCGATTGGTAAAGTTAATACCTACGGTATATCCTGATTTGCTTCGTATGTTTCCGTAATTACTATTTATTCTCAAGAGAATTTTCAAAAGAGTTTATTAAATTCTGCTTCATAAAGCAGTTAGGTCTGCAAGTTCAACTTTCTATCTTCACGTGGGCCTTCCCTAGGTTCCTCTTGGAGGTCCTCTTTTTTTTGGCCAGTTGTGACACGTATCAACCCAATAATAACATGGCAGTGTCAAGTCAGTCTTTTTTGACAAAATACTAACTGAAACAGTTTGTTGTGGCTTCCAATTATTATTCATCTAAACGTTTTAAACCAAAATATATAAAAATTGTCCATGATGGGAGAGGTGTATAGGTTAAAATGTTAACTTACCAATCATGGTAAAAAGTTCTGTTGAATTTAATGGGGTTTTTCCCTGGTGTTTTACCCTTTAATCTTACCATTTTGGTGGTGGGTGTTAGACTTTATTATTATTATTATTATTATTTTTTTTTTTTTTTTTTTATAATCAGAAATTAAATGGTTTTAAAACAGTGCCCTCGTATAATTACGCTATATCAAATCTAAGTAAACAACTTTGTTTTGATTTAGAACGAATATTTACTGATTCAAAATATTACATTTTAAGTAGATTATGTAAGTAAAAATCTTACCTAACGTCATTTTACTAGAAAGTGGAATAGAGGAAAACAAAAAAGATATTTTATGGTGAATTCATTCAAGATTAATTTCACTATTTGTATGAGGCCGGTTAAACAAGGCTGATTAGCATACGCTTGTGTTGCACAATTTTAAAGCGTTGAAGATTTGTAATATATACTGTACAAAATCTTGAGAAAATACTTCATAAAGCAGTTAGATCGCTCTGGTTTCTGACCAGCGACCGAGTATACTTTATGGAGTATAGTAAAGTCCAATACGTACACCAAATTTTTAACATATGGTAAAATATTTAAGCCATAATTTTGTAGAATCAGAAACAATTCGAGGACCTGCAGCTGTTTTAATTGCAAAATTTGCCGTTGTAAACACTCTAAATGCTACTGCCAGCTTTTGAGAAGCAAAAAAGAGTAATTTTTGGTCTGTAAATTTCATTTAGAATTAACTATACTGATTAATTGATCAATTAAGTTTAAACTTTGCTTTTTTCTGGTAATTTAATTGCCATTCAGGTTTCATTTCCTCATTCCATTACTCAAAAAAATAAAACAAGCCAAAATTTGTTAAGATTTGGCATTAGGCCCACTTTAATTACATTTTTTGTTATTTTAAATTTAGTCCCACATTCACACGTTACACAACTCTTAATTAAATTAGTTATTCACCTTAAATGCCGCTGTTACCTAACATTTACTTTGATTTAAAACTAATTTAAAAGAAAAGGAAACATTTCTTTAAAAAATCAATAATCCGCTGTGGGTTTACTGTACAGATAAAATTTCCCAGGAACTCTAAAGGGATAAAACACAAAAATTAGCAAAGTAAATATAGGCATTAATTTATGTTCCCTTTATTTTCTGGGAATTTTGTATAATGATAAAGGCAGTTCCCAGAGTAAAGCGGTTTTTCCAAATATCAAGGACGTACTATGAGCATTTAAAAATTTTAATTTCCCCAACCCCTCCTACTTGATTAATTTAATTCTAGGCTAAACTGCGGTTAAGTTGCTCATACCGGATCTGATATTTTATTCATTATAAATTAATGTTTTTCACAACATGATAAGAAAAAAAAAATTAATTTATACCAGAACGGGTTTTTGCGTATGTACTTGTTTGGGTAGGTTATTTTCATTTGCGTCATGAGGATGGCAAAGGTTGTGGTCAGTGGAATTCTGGGTGATGAAATTGTATATAAGGAACAGTAGAGAGGTTCTTACAAGTAGTCTGATTCAGTTTAAGATGTTGAACCATTACATTTTGCTCATTGTGCTTGTAGGAAATGTGGCATTCACAATTGGTTATACTTACATAAAGAAGGCGAATGTTGTTGATAGTAAGTTTTTATTTAATTTAAAGTTTTAACTTTAAATGTAATTTAATGTTTTAGATAAGTGTTTAGCTTCGGATGGACTTCTTAAAGAAGTTGGTCAAGTTTGGAATGATTCTGAAAAATGTGAAGTGACCATGTGTGCTGTGTCTAGGAACAAGTTTTTTGAATTTACGACAGGGTTAGCCTTTTTCTTAAAATGAAAAGTATTTTTGTTTTAACATAATGATTCTTTTTTACCACTTTAGATGTGGAGTTGTGTCTGGGCCAAAAGGTTGCAATATTTTGAAGCGAAAAGGTCATTATCCTAACTGCTGCCCGATTGTTTCATGTGATAATTTGGATGATGTCATATTCTCAGAACAGTTAATATGAAGTTTTTTTTTAAAGTTTTGTACATTTTGTAAATATTTTTCAATTTTATGAATCCAATAAAATTATTGGTGAAACAATGCATATGTTTTTTTACAACATTTATACGGAAATAACATATTGTTACTAATAAACTATCATTTGATTGGTTTAAAAAAACCTAAATCTGTAGATACTACTGCATTAAAACACAGGAAATAGTAAATAAAGCCAATTTTTTCTTTTTATCCACCCAAAAGGGGACATTACCCACCCAAAGAGCCAACGTTTACAATTCAAAACAACCAACTTTTTTAAAAAAATTAAATTTTTTTTATTATTTCATTTTTATAGTTGAATGAGCGTGAACGAGGATTTGGACGTTGCTTTATTGCAAAGCGGAAAATTTCAAGATGCTTTGCAAGGATTTTTTAAATGGTTGAACAATACCGAAGATATTGTTGCTCACCAGACACCGCCATCTGCTGACTACAAAATTGTAAAAGCTCTGCTGCAAGAGCAAAAATTCCTGAAGAAAATGAAGCTTTGAACCGACAGCCCAAGAATTGACCGAGAACACCTCCCCCGAAAAAGCACAGCCAATCAAAAGTACCATTAAAAGAGGTGAACAGGCGCTGGGATGATTTGTTGAGGGGTATCGTGGAACGGCAGAGGGAGCTTAAACATGCCTTATTGAAACTTGGCCACTTCCAATACGATCCAGACGAGTTGTTCGTCTGGATCGTATTGACCGAGAAGATGTTTAAGGAAATGAAACCAGTGTTTTGCGATCTTCGAGGTCGAGTTGGCCAAGTTGAAGGTGTTGATGAACGACATGCACGCCCAGCAGAATAGTGTTGACACTGTGAATGACGCCGGACGGCAGTTGATTGAACAGCGAAGAGTCGATCAAGACACAGAAGAAGTTGACAGAATTGAACTCCCGATGGAAGAAATCGCAGAGACAAGCACAGGACCGCCAAAGAGAGTTGGAAGATGCTCTCAAAGAAGCGCAAGCATTCAATCAAGAAATTCAAGATTTATTGTCGTGGTTGAGTGATGTAGATTCGGTAGTATCGACGTCAAAACCAGTCGGAGGTTTACTCGAGAGCGGCCGGGAACAAATCAACAGATTTATGGAGGTTTACAACGAGTTGAAGTTGACGAGACCGAGAGTTGAGTCGATAAGGCAACAAGGAGCAGATTATGTTAAGAGGAGTACGGAAGGGGCCGCTAGTAACATGCCGTACAACTTGAAGACGTTGAGGCAGCGATGGGAGAATGTGATGAATAGAGCTAATGACAAGAAAATCAAATTGGAAATTGCGCTTAAAGAGGCAACCGAGTTCCACGAGGCGCTGCAGAATTTTATTGATTGGTTGACCAAGGCAGAGCACACTTTGTCGGGACTGAAACCGGTCAGTCGTGTGGTGGATACAATTTTACAACAAATAAAAGATCACAAAGTAATAAAAACATTAAAAGATGTTTGAGTATTAATTTTAAATGAGTTTTTTTATTTAGACTTTTCAAAAAGATGTGGGAACACAGGGAAATGATGCTAAACTTAGACAAGAAAACAGAAGACAACAACTCGAACACATCGCTAGTAAATATTGCCCTTAACGTCATATTAAGCAATACCGTTACTAACACTTACCTAAAATCCACATTGTGCTGGATCAAATACTTTCCAAACCAATATGGCGTCCTTACAATTACACCCATATTTTATAAATATGCATCACTCCATCAAAGCATTTGTTTTAAAATACACATCTTTACTGCCCCTTTATCCACAAAAAGTTTTAGTCTTA
>JAQGAS010002271.1:0-11487 GCA_034686365.1 Pachymerium ferrugineum
AAGGCTCTAATATGCCTATTGTTGCGCGCCATCTATATATATAATACGCTAATTATTTTCATCACCAAAGTGATATTGTTATTGCAACTTTCCTTTTTCTGTATTCAATCTAAATAAAATTTTTAAGATACAAAACAACAAACAATGCAGTCCCACATAAACTCACGCCTCCGCAATGTCCACTGATGGTTGAGTTTGTTGATTGGGGCAGATGATATGCTGACCCGCAACTGTTCTTCAATACTGCTCTGGTTGGGTTATGTTTTTGGTTGCAGCACCTGGTCTCTGTGGTAAGCAGCAGCTCGACTGTAGGGGCAACTCTTACTCCCACTTTTGTAAAGATGTTTATTGCCCCGATCATCACCCAACTCTCTCACTGGAGTTGTCGTTTTCACTCGAACCGATCACATTTGCACATTGATCGAGAAGAAAAAGCAAAATTAGATAATTGGCGGCAACATAGCCCAAGGTGTTGCTAAAGAAGAACATAATAAATTCGTGCATATAGTGGAGGATTCTAGGTTAGGGTTTAGTAATAATAGTAGTAAAAGTTTGTGGAATCAGTCTCAGCAAAAATCTTTGGAAGCTGCTTTAGCTCAGTATCAAAAAGGAACTAATGAACGTTCTATGCTGCTCTGATAGCAGAGTTTTCAAGGAAAAGTGTGTGGAAAGGCGTCAAAATTTGTTTTTGCACCGGGCGCTGAAAACCCTAAGACCGCCACTGGTTTGTGTCCTGCTTCAAGGGAACCATAAATGTCGCAATGATGAATCTGTGTTGGAAGTTCACCCTTGTGCTTGGCTTTACATAATGTTTCACGAAATTGTACTTGCATGAAACTGCTCAAGTAGTATCTGCAGTTTAAAAATGCACTAAATTAATGGGCTATATCTCTCAACTAATGAACTTGCGAGAAAAATGGAGTCCACCACATCGAATGCCGTTCTAAGGTCAGTGAAGAACGCATAAAGTCTTTCACCTCTCATCAGAGTTAGATCGATCATACTACTTAGAGTAAAAATGTTATCTATTGTTGATCTATTTCTACGAAATCTCGATTGAGTTTCTTCAAACTTATTGCTTTCTTCCGTCCATCTGAGTATTCTTTTTGCTATCATTGCCATGAATATTTTGTATGAACTGTTCAATAGGGCAATTCCTCTGTAAATTTTTGGGTTCTCTGTATCACCACTTTTGTGAATAGGTTGTATCATTGCTTTTCTCCAACTTCTTGGGATATTTCCGCTGCTAAGTATTTCGTTGTAGTATTTTTTCTTTCATCTCAAGTGGCATTAGTTTATAATATATGTTCAATTCCCCATCTTCTCCAGAAGCTTTATATTGTTTTAATTTTTGTATTTGTATTTCCATTTCGCCTAAAGTAAATGGTTCATTAATTTTTATGTTTCCACTGTCGTTTTTAGCTGCAATATTCTCCTCTGCCTCCTTATTCATTTTTTCGCTTCCTGTCAGCAATGTTTTAAAGTGTTGAACCCATGCGTCTTCTGCAATTGCATTTCTTTCAGTTTTCTCTCTCAGTCTACATCTACTAATCCATTTCCAAAATTCGGTGCCTGTGGTATCATCCGCGATTTTTTTCCACTGCCTCTCACTTCTCTCCCTCTTCCACTCCAATCGTCTCTTCTTCATCTTTTTTCTTGCTTCTAATAGTTGTTTTCTATCCTCATCTTTATTTGATCTTCTGAAGATTTTATACTTTCTTCTTACTATTCTCTTCAAATCACCATATTCTCTATCATATTCTCCATTCCTCCTTTGTTGCTCTTTCTCTTCTTTACAATTCAACATTTTCCGCATATCGTTAATCATTCTCAATCCCTACTCAGGATTCCCTACATCTTTACCTTTTCTTCTAGACCATTCCTTCAATAAATTTCTGCCAAATGTATCAATCCTTTTCTTATTCCATGTCACCCCCCCTATGTTCTTCATAAAACTCATGTCTTGTTTACCTATCGTGTTATCACCTATTATCCAATTCATAGTCACCACCAATGGTTGATGATCCGAGTGAGTAGATTCTTCGACCTTCATATAAATACTTGGGATGTTAACTCTCCAGTTGTAATTATATAGTCAATTACAGAAGCACCATTTGGTCCTATATATGTTACATTTCCCTCTTCATCGCTACTTGTTCTTCCATTAAGAATTATTAATCCACACGCTTCGCAAATCTTCCATTCCTCTCTCAAAGCATTCTTCTTTCTCTAACAATGGGATTTGCATGTTTCCTACTCTCGCTACAAGAATCTTTATAGTGGTTAGCACAATTTTATTCCCTGACTAGAACGCAATTATGAGTGTACAAAAAGTCAAACACATATGAGAAAATAATTTTCAAGCAGGGTTAAATAGTTTAAATTACTTTGCCGTCTTTTACCTTTTGCTACTGGTGGTCGACGAGAGGTCTTCTGCCAAGCGAAGTCAACTGCCTCTCGTTTTATGGAGTGAGTTTTAAGTGTAGTGGCTATCTAGCTGCTGTATGCACTTTGTGGTTGACAAAAACTAAAAATATTCGTATTGTTTATGAAATATTTTTATTTCTGTGCAAATGACCCAAAATTCAATAATGTCTGAATGGAATGGACTTGCACATCCTTTTCCATTGTAATATTATTCACAGTTTACTAGATTATGTGAAAAAAATTTTATTTCGGCTTTTCACAATACAAAAACACATAATTAGATAGTAAGTTGTCGTATGCCCTTTCTCACTAAACTCGTTTTTATTATAATTTAGTTTTGGGTCAAACAACAATAACGCAATCTGAAAACGTTATACAAATGTAATTTAACTTTTAAAAACATACAATTGATTCAATATAATGTATTTATTCTTTAGTACAACATAACTCTTAAAATAAATATAAAATTCTTAAAGCTTTTTTACAATACAGTGTTTCAAAAAAGAATTATACAGGTAATGATTTTTGTACTGTTTTAGAAAAAAATTTTGTGAAAAATTTTAGTCCTGTTTGTCCGCCAGGTAGATAACTGACCAAATACCTACAAGAATGTGTATTATTATACGTTAAATTTATAAAATTGAAGAATTTACCATAGTAATGCAATGATTTGAAATACTGCAAATAGCACCGTGAAAGGAGTACTTTGAACCTAAAATGTTTTAACAAATTTTTTACATTTTGCTAAAGTATTAAAAGGCAAATAAAAACCTCAAGCGCAAAATAGAGTGTTCCAAACATAGCTCCGAAATACATTAATGTAAAGGGTAATCTAGCAGCTGAGAGTAAATGTTTGATGTGATTTACTGGTCCCCATAATACTCCAAAACTGTAAAATAAATTATTAACTATTAATTTTTATAAAATTAACCATCTATTATAAGAAAACAAACCGTACCTAAGTACTATAAATAGACTTCCAAGGGTATACAATAGAGCAAATTTGCGCGCCTTCAAAACCAGAAATGGAATGTATAAACTAGCCTGAAATTATAAATATGAATATATAACTCAATGAATGTAATATTTTATTATGTACGGCAACTTACTAAAGTAAAACAAACACAGCCCATCACAAGACATCCCATAAATCCAATGATTCTTTGTTTTCTTGACTGTTAAAACATTGATAAAATTAGAAAAGTTAAAAAGTTTTAATATTAATCGTTGGTTACTAATGATGGGCAAAACGGATCGCTTTGAGCTTGTGACAACCACCCATCGGTATTTTCTGACTGGTTGTTTTCATTTTTATTTGGAAACCACTTTGAAACGTTGGGTACATACGCAGTTACGTTTGGAGTGAAGTTAAATGATGTTTGTCCATTTTTGGTGTTTTTGGATAAATAATCTTTTAAATCCTTGTTTAAGTCAGCCATTTTTGTTTTCAAGAAAAGGAGATATCCATTTTTATTTTAAACATTAATTCTAATTTTATTAGAATTAATATATATTAGTACAACTAAACTATCACTTTTTTTTGTTCACAACCCAATTTAGGTCTACAATAATTTTTTAATTTATAAAAATAATTTTCCGCTTTCTGCTTTGGAATCTAGAGTTTTTTTTCAGCAGATATCGCTATAATTTTAATACATAATTTTTTGGAGTGTTGATGAAAGTGACATTAAAAATTACAATTTGTTGTTTATTTTAGGTAATTACATGTTTAACGTTTGCTCTCAGCATTTTCATTGCAGAGCCCATTTCCTCACACCCAAGTTCAGGTTTTATCAATACCTTAAATCTCAAGATGGCGACAACTAAAATCATCTGGTGTCGCAATGCGTGATAGAGATCGTGATAATTTAGTCAACAAAATACGCTCATTTTGATTTCCAATCTAATAATCTATCCTTAATGCTCGCCCAACATTCCGAAGCGTTGGACGTATCAGATGTGCCCGACGGAGAAGACTGGCAAAACCAAAAGGACCGATTATTGGAAAATGCCCACAATTCCATTAAACAGGTATAAAGCCCAAAAAAAAACCTTTAAATAAATTTGGCATATTGATACACAAGCAAACACTTGCAGGTTAATTTTAATTATTACAATTAATAAAATTTTGAACGCTAATAATAATTTTAAATTATTTGGATTTCAGTAAGGAAAGATGTGTTTGTAAATAGTATAATAACATCAGTGGATCACGCTTCCTTGTACGATAAGATAGCTGACACTAAACTAAACAAAATCTTTATCTACGTGACTGAAAGTTGAATAACCCGATACTTAAATTTACTTATTTGATTTCAGGTACAAAATTACGCATCTGGATTGCAAAACATTTCCACACCGTTACAAATTAAAGATCATTCCGTACAGAAATTATGTCAACAACTGGACTTTATCTTTCTGCATGGGTAAGATCATCACGGGAAAACGTGGTTTTGATGTTAATGATGTATTTAATATTTAATTTAATTATTTCAGATTACGTCATATTGCTAACGGCTACTGGTCATTTGTTAAGGAATTCACGCATAAAGATGCGATTGATTCTATTATGGAATTGGAACATGTTCGCTCCAACATAGGTCGCGGACGAGCGTGGCTTTACATGACATTGAATGAATGCCTGTTAGAAAGCTATTTACGCTCCTTTACCGCCAATTCAGTATTAATCGGACGTTACTACACGCGTAATGCTATTATAAGGGATAGTCAAGTAGGTTTTATACGTTATTGGAAATTTCATGCATATTAATGTGTGTTTTTTATTTTTAGAAATCGCAAATGATAACCACGCTCGTTGCTGGTTTAGAAAATGTGATTTTTCAACTGGAATACGTACGCTTATTAAAATATTGCAATGAAATTGATTTAAAAAAAATTTTTTTTAAAGGATCTTCCGTTTTTGAATTACACCGCCTTTCCGCCGAATAATGATGGATCTCTAATTATACGCAAAGACTCTTCATTCAGTTCAATTAGTTTATCATCTAGTATTTTATCTCAAGTATGAAAGATTATTATTTTTTTTATCTTCCACGCTTTTGCAGTTGCACTTTTTGCTTTGCATTATATGTTGCTTTGCATGTTTATTATTTTTACAGGAAAGTAAATTGAGCCCTAAAGTGTTTTGGAATATTTTAAATAACAAGAACAGCTTAGCCAAACTAGTTAAAAACAAGGTAAACTCATTAGACCATCTTATCCAATGGTTAATCGTTGTGATTAGACAATGTAAGGTCGTATTTATGTCAAATACCCCAAAGTTGGGGACCCACTTGGGTACCCACTTGAGTACACATGAATGTCGTATAACCATTAGATAATATATGATAATATGCCAAATGGCATACCAGATAAAATTACTCTGTTTAAGGCGCGTTTTAAGCAAGTGGATCGGATACTTCACTTGCAGTATATCCCATAAATACACCTGGAGAGCTAATAAAGCTGAAGCTAAATAATGTGAAATTTTGGGGACTTTAGATTAGGCTCTTAAATCTTGCAAGATTGAAAGATATTCTTCTTTCTCAGCCAAAAGGGAGTGTGAAGAGGTTAAAGAAGATTTTTTTGTTAAGTAATAATAAGACGGGAGTTTTTTGAAGTGCTTGTGAAATGTTTAGGTCGCAATGTGATCCAGAATTATGTTTTTTCGAAAGGCAATGTCTTATCGATGATCTGATTTTCTAATATAACCATTTTGTGACAATATTTCTCTACTTGGCAATGTCAGTTAGTTGGTACATGACTTTAAGTAACTTTTGATAGTTATCGTAGAGAAGGTGTTACTCGTACTCTAAAAAAGGTACAAAATGTTACAGTCGCAATGTACCATCTTTCCTTTATTGAAATTTTGGTAATGGTTGGTGCTATACGTTACTATCCATGTAAAATTACAGGAATTTTGTCACTTGACGTCTCGGTTGGGCTGCCGAACCTTACTTGGGGGTTTCGCGTTTATGGTCGGACTCGACACGACTTAAAATTCTTATTAAACCGCTTCATAGATACTGCTATTCGCCTGCTTGAATTCCTTTTCCTTCTATAAATTTTCTTCGAACTTCTCGCGTTTTCATACATTTTAACTCTCTTGTTGTTTTATAGCATTCAATTGCAAGTGTCGAATCAACAACCACATCCCATGACGGCGATTCGGGAATCGAAACGATGGAAAACTCACAATTAAACATACTCGATAGAAACGCCCGCAAACAGCCAGTAAATGAACGAATCGCCCGAATAATGGAAATGGACTTAACTCCCGATGCAAACACAATCAAAACAGAAGACGGGTTAGAATCGATTGAAGTATCAACCCGCAGAAGAAAGAAGAAAAAACCATCGAGGATGAATGGAGTTAAACTGCAGCCAATTTTAATACAAGACGGAAGTTTCCTAAGCTCCCCAGAACCTGGAAGTTTCCTAAACTCCCCAGAACCCTCCTCGTCGTCTTCTGACGTCACACCAACAGAAGTTGAAAAAGTTTCCAGCGAAACTTTGCAAGAACGACCAACTGAATTAGAAGAGATTAAACCTAATGTCGATACTCCTGATATAATTTTAGATTCTCAAACTTCGAAAGCAGAATGTCTTGAAGTAAAACCTGCTATTAAGTTACGCGATAAGTCAGGTGAAAGAAAAAATCCAGCTAAAAGGGTTTCATTTGAAATAGATTTAATCGCCAATGATGTAAACATGAATTTTTATTCAAATTCTTCATCAGAGAGTGCAGGTGATACACCTGTGAATGAAAGAGAAACGACCGTGCCTTCGTCACCTGCCGAGACTTCCATTTACGATAGAAGTTGTGTCGTCACGAAGAAACAAAAATGTCGGAAACGGTCGGGGTTCAGGGGTTTGGCAGTCAGGGTAGACGAGGCAGATTTCACGAATCAGTCGCGGGAGTTTGAAGAGAAAATGAAGAATGAGATTAAGAATAGGAATGGGGAAGAGAATGTAGATTACCATATAAAGGTTGATAATAACACCCTGCTAAAGTTAATGCTGTCTGCATTTAAGGATGATGAACAGTTGTTTAAAGTAATGAAAATTGATGTTTTTTTTTAAAGAAATGAGTGTTTTTTTTTTAATTTCAGATGTTTCATGCCAGTGTTGGGCATACGCAAGATGAGTTGAAGTTGGTATTTTTGGTGTTAACGAATAAAAGGATTTATTTAATCGAACACGGGTTGTGCCAGAGACATTATTTTGTGTCGAAAGTTATTACTTACGATGAGCTGGATTATTTATTGGTATTAGACGAAATATGTCCGGATTATTCGGTTTACTTAATGGTTTTTTTTTTATTTTGCTGTAGCTTGGTTTGAATTATCAGACGATTTTTTTCGTTTGTAAACGTCGAAGGAAAAATTACATGTTGTGTACAGGAGATGAAAATCTTACTAAGTAAGCATTGGGAAAATAATTGATTAATTAATTGAAAACTGGTGACACTTGGTGACACAAGCTGGCTCACATCAATTCTTCCCACACGCTATTTAGATCAATGACTGTGTTTAACTATTTTTAATTATGTATATTTTCTGACAAATCACAACTTAGATGCTTCTCGTTGGCTTATTTTGTGGTTTGATTGAGTAGAAATATTATAATATTTGAAGGTTAAGAATATAGTGACCGGATTTTGATAGTTCTTTCATTGGGCCAGAAAAGAACATTTGCTCTGTAACAGGGGTTTAACTGCATCCAATTGATCTTATGTCCCGATTATTAGAATTAGCCTTATTTCATAATTTTCTGATGACCCTTAACTAAACTAAGGTCTTAATACGAACATTTTACTTTACAGAAACATTATCTCTCACGTTGAAATAGCAATTCGCACCCACGGCACGTCGAACAATGTTCCAAACGTGTTTACTGACTCCAAAATGCAGACTATCGGTCTTGAAAAGTGGATTGCTAAAGAAACCAACATTGAAGTAATTCCCCACCTTTAATAAAATCAATACTAGAAATGTACTTACTTTAAAACTTACAGAGACACGAAGTGAACATCCTCCACTATGTCCTAGTTCACTGGGAAGACCCACTATCAATTTCATTACTGGAATGCCCAGCAGGACCATCCAAAGACGGGTATCTCATGTACCGTTTCCACTGCCACGATTCAGTGGACGAGCCGGCAATGGAAACTGCATGGACTCCCGCGTTTTTTGCACTTAGGTACTTCAAAATTAAGTATTTTTGTTATAGCAGTATAACGTCTTTTGTTTACAGGGCTGGCGTGTTATATCAGTTCAGTGTTGATGAAGGCAGTAACAAACTGCAAATGTACATTCGTCTACATTCACCCGACTTTCGTGGTTGTCGTAGAGTCTCATCATTCAAACGACCACATATTTTCGAACTGAAATTGGATGTGGGTCGGGTTCTCCATTTAGCTGCACCTGATGATTATGAAGCATCACAGTGGATGCAAGCTATTTTAAAAACAATCTCTATGAAGGTTTGCTTTTACATTTATGATTACATAATTGGAAACAAGAGTTTCTCTCGGGTGTAATGGAAAATCACATCCTTTGCTTGCTTTTTGTTTGTTTATTTTTTTTTTTTTACCTTTTGGCGTTTGATGTGCATGCTTTAAATTTTTATTCCCTTAAATAGACGTTTTCCCAGGCACGGTCATTGTATCAGATCATTTCACGATTTAAGTTTAAGGAAAAAATTGGAAAGGTTTGTTTACGGGGCTTTGCAAATAATATTTTCTTTTCTTCATTGCTTTTGCGCTTAATTCTTCTCTTGCCTTTAAATTCAGTTTATGATAATTTTATGTTTTTCTTTTATGCTTGTGTGAATGTTGAATGTTTGGTTTGCGGTCACGAAAGGGGGGGTCTGATAAAGTCTTTTGTTTTCTTTATCTGCTTTTCTTCTGTGACAGTCTTGGAATAATTCAATTTCATTATGCAGGTAAATGATGACAACATTCATCCTTTCAAATCCTGCTGCTTAGTATTAACCAAAGACAAATTACTCGTGTGCCAAGAAGATCTCGATTTATACACCTGTACAACTCTGGGAAGTGCTGATCTCGTAAATTTAGCGAATATTTTAGCGGATTCATCAGAACCAAAATATTGCATACTTGTGAGTATATTTCTGGTATAATCCTAAAAGAACATTGCTGAAAGTTCATATTCAATTTTGGTTAAAAGTGATTTCAAGATGGTTGTAGAAAGTTTATTGTAATACAAGTTATTCGCTAAGTTCGTTTTCCTTAGAATACTGATGATCCGGCTGATTAATGAATAAGCTGTAAATAACGCTTTAACTTTAGCTATTACAACTAATTTTTTACGGCGAATGCTCAAAAATGCACAGCTGGTAGGTCAACATAAAAGTCAATTTGAGCAGTTTTTATCGGCCGGATTGTAGGTATTCTGTGTTGGTTTTCCTAAAACAAGCATCGTTTTGCCAAATTATTATTATTGGCAGTCAACCGGGTTCATTTATTGGAACCATTACCCAAAATTCAAGTTTGATTGATAAAGGTTTGTGTCATATTCGTGCTCAAATCCTCATGAAAGCTGAAATGACTTCATCACACCAACATGGCAACAAAACTAATCTCTCGCTTCAGAGTTTTCGTAATTTATTACCCATGCTACCGAACAAATGGGTCAAATAACTTCTGACAAGTGTTGCTAACTGTTCAAGTTCATAACTTAAAGGAGAACTGCCACTAATAGCCGGTGTTTTAGCACTGTCTAGCACATAAATGGACACATCATAGATTAACAAAATGTAGCTGATTTTGAGTTTTAAATGGTTTCTTAATCCCAGTTTAAAAAAAGTTGTAATTACCTCGAAGTGCAATCCCCAACTCCGCTGCGAGTTGTTCAACAGTCAATGAAATAGTTTGAGGTTGATTCAATACTAAAATTTCACTCAAAGTGGAAAAGTTGCAATTGACTTTTCACATCCAACTTTTAATCTTGGTTAAAAGGTGATAACGTTATTATTCTAGTGGTCATTTGGTCAGAAATTGATTAAACATGCATTTTCTAATCATATCGTCAATGATACGATGATTAAAAGAGATAAAATTGTAGTTATTTATTAGTTACCACAAAAGTCACTTTTTCATCTCTGTCAAATTAGTTGTTTTGAAAAAATAATGGAGTAATTTTATTAGGATTAATTGCATCTTCAAATAGATTGTTGATAAATTTTCTCCTGGGTTGGGTATGATGCATCTATCCAATCTTATATTGCCGAATTACTTTCTCATGCCCTCGGGATACTCAATGGAGTCGGATACATAAGAACATTTCCATTCTATTACGTACATGATTTTAATCAAGTTTGATGAACCCAACCAAAGTAAAATCTTCGATTGTGTTTTTTTGATAAAATAGGAGAAAAAAGGTCGTTGATGTTTTTCGATTTTGACAAAAATTGTCATTGCGATTGAGGCATATCATTTTTCTTGCTGTCAGATTCTTCCATGTTACTTTAGAAAAAGAATCTTGAGTTGTAAGAAATATTTGTCCTTACTATCATATAAACACAAACAAATTAAAGAGACAGACAAAAGACCCAATTTTTTTGTTAGTAAGACTTTTTTGTTATTTCAAGTAAACAACCCACATATTTTGTTTTTTTCTTCCAAAATTGAACTTTCATATTTAAAAAATTGACTAGACAAATTCCCTTTGATGAGGTGAAATAGCAACATGTCTACAAATTCTTAGTATTTACCCACGCACTTTCTCTAATTATTTTTAGGGGATGTAGATGATAAGATACAATCTGGCTGCCGTCAAATATTTTGACACGTTAGTTGTAAAAGTCTAGCATGTCGATGAGACATGCCTGATTTTCCAGGATACTGTTTGCCTGTCTTCTTAATCTTGTTTTGTTCAGGGAATTATTTTTGAATGTGTTGCATAATTTTTTTTGTGTTTTCATGAGAATTTAATTATTATTTTCTATTTTTATTATCTAGGAATTCGATACAGTTGAAGCTAATGTATTTGCTGGAGATTGGATTTTGTATTTCAACTCGGACCAGGAAGCTGATAA
>JAQGAS010002272.1:0-11482 GCA_034686365.1 Pachymerium ferrugineum
GTATATTACCAAAGCTTTATCGATGATTATACAGATTGGGTCATAGTATATGTCCTTAAAAAGAAAAGTGACGTCTTCGAGAAAACCGAAGAATATATACGGTTAATGGAGAATCAAACTGGAGAAAAGATGAAACGTTTTCGAACGGACAATGGGTTAGAATATTGTAATGAAAAGATGACGAAAATGTTGAAAGAGGAGGGGATAATTCACGAAAGGACAAACGTATTTAACCCAAATCAGAATGGAAAAGCTGAAAGGTTCAACAGAACATCTATGGAATCTGTAAGAACAGAATTGGTCGTATCAGAATCAGATCCTAGTTTTTGGGGAGAATTACTTTACGCATACGTCCATGTGCAAAACCGTTCTTTGGTTAAAGCGCAACAAAATGAAACCCCCTATGAAAGAAGGTTTAAGAGAAAACCTAACCTTAATTATTTAAGAATTATGGGTTCAAAGTGTTACGTATTCACACCCAAGAGTAAAAGAAAGAACAAGTTATCACCTGTGTCCGAACAAGGTATATTGATAGGTTACGCGTTTAGGACTCGGGGATACAGGATATATATTCCAGGAACTGGAAAAGTGATAGAAAGTTGTAATGTGAGGTTTATTGAAGAGATTAAGACAAAGAATTCCAATAACAAAGCAAAGACCGAACCTTTAATGTTACCTTCATTCACAAACGAAAGTGATGATGATGAAGAAAGTGATGGTCAAGCTGGAAATGATTTGGTATTAGAGAAACCAAGTACATCTAAAGAAGGACAATGGTTCCGTATTGCACAAAAGAGATCCTCAGGTGTTAGAAAGGGTTTATACGACATTTACTTGGAATATGGTAATAAAAGATTACGATCTACTAGGGAAGCAGAAGAATTTTGCAAGAAAGAATCCATACCTTACACGAAAAAGGGGTTGAATTTTTCAACAAAAGATGTGTACAATGGTGTTTGGGAAGAAGTGGTATACAATACTCGACAAGGAAGTAATTAAATTGGAATTTGAGAGATTCATTTCATGTGGATGCGTATATAAATATAAATTTAATGCAATAATTCTAGTCTATGTCGATATTATATATGTTTGGTAAAGATCAAAACTATAGAAGAGGTCAAAGAATTACTAAATAGTAGATTTGATTGCAAGTCGTTAGGTGAAACAAAAATGTTTTTGGGAATAGAAATTGAAAGAAAAGAAAAATTTATACGCATGCACCAAACGAATTATCTAACAATGTTGAAAGATAAACTAACATGTATAAATTGGAGAAAGGTCAAAGAACCTATGAAAATTAGTTTGGATCTAAAAGTCTTAACGGAAACAAATGATACAATAGATACAGATGAATGCCCCTATCGTAGTTTAATCGGAATATTGCTTTTTCTGTCGAGATATACTAGGCCTGACATAAGTGCTACTGTTGGACTATTGTCCAAATATTGTCAAAATCCTAATCTAAAACATTGGGAATGTTTAACGCATTTGTGAATTACGTCATGTCGACTAAAGATAGAAGCATATATTTGAGATATGACGATAACGCAGATATAACTGCTTTTTCTGATGTCAGTTGGGCTAGCAATGTCGAAGATAGAAAATCAATATCAGGTTTTATTGTGTTCATGGGAGAAACTCCCATTTCATGGAAATCGTCTAAGCAAAGCTTAACAGCACTAAGTGTTATGGAATCGGAACTAATGGCATTAATGGAATTGGTAAAAGAATTAATCTGGTTGAACAGAATAATTGAAGAATGTTTAAAACTTGGTAAATTAACAACTACAGAATCTCATGTGTTTGTAGATAATCAAGCAGCAATACATTATATAAAGAACGATGTAGAAAACTCTCGTACGAAATACTTAGATGTAAGAATAGGCTTTATTTGAGAGAATTATCAAAAAGGTCTGTTTAATTTGAATTATGTACGTACCCAATTAAACTTAGCTGGTGCATTAACAAAAAGATTAAGTTGGGAACAATTACAAAGATTAACAGAATACTTGGATGAATAATGAATGTATTTATTTATGTACTAACGTAATTGTGTTTATAAATGAAAAATGATGGCAAATGGGGGAGTTTGTTATGTTTAGAAAATGATAAAGTACTGTTTGTCATCATTAATGCTTATTAATTGTCATTAATGTATAAGGTTACTATTGGTTATTATTATTATTATATGATTAAGAATAGAACTAATGTTATGTATCCAGATGTTTATTTATGAGTGATCTTCAATTTGTTACTCATTATTGATTATATCTTCTTTATTGTTATTGTACGCCATCTGCTGGCGAATTTTATTACTAGTTATTAAATACTTGTTTTCTGTTACTCAAACATGCATCACCTGTGTTGTTTCTTTTCCTAATAAGAGGATAGATTACATGAAATGATGAACTCTACAACACATCAGATTAGCCATTGTCACCCATCCAGGCAGGCGGCACTCCTTTTGAAAACGGACCGCATAATATGTGGGCACTTTCGCTAAATAAATGGTAAAACTAGCGGACTCATTAGTTCTACTTGAGTTCCAAGGGCTTCGAGACCACGAATTCTCGATGCACAAGTTGAAAGCAGCTCTCTGAATTTCGCGACCGGATCACTCTTTAACTGTTGGAAGCATATGGAAATCTTGCATGTAGGCCTGAACCATTGTCGTGGGATTCCCATACTGATGTTTCAAAGCAGACCAAGCTTCTGCGTAGTTAGCATCGGTAAGGCAGTAGTCCTTTAGAGAAGAAGCTGCAACACCCGTTACGCATCGGAGGAGATAGCCCATTTTCTCAACCGGTCCGAGCTTAGTAATCCAGTCGATCATGGCAGAGAATTGATCTTTGAAACCCTGCCATTCTACGGGGTTTCCTTCGAAGTGGGGCAGTTCATACTTCGGCAGGTTGGCGAAAGTTGACAGTAGATTGGCTGATCCCACCGGCTGAGTTGCTGTCGTTACCAGAGGGAGCTGAATCTGGGGTGACATGATCGGTGCTTGAGTTACCGATACAGTCGGAAACAGCAACATAATCGGTGCATGGGATACCGATGCTGCTGGAAACATCTGGTGTCAAAGGCCAAGCCCTGCTGAAAGGCAGTAGGAGCTTGGCGCTTGTGCGAAAGGTGGCACTGATGAAGACCAAGGTGATGCTGTCGAGGACCATGGTAGTACCGTGCTTACTTGTGTGACCGGTGGCATCTGTTGTATTCCTGCTGACCAAACCAGCCATTGGGTTGTGTGCTGAGGTAATGACATTAAGTTCGAGGTTGCTGGAGTTACTGTAACGGTATTAGTTAAGGTATTCGATAACATTAGATTAGTGTTATATTAAAATTTTAGAAAGTTTTATACTGTATTTTTTTTAAAAAAAGTTTTAAACATTGTGCATTTGGATCTTTGGAGGCCTTGTTTTCCAACTTATTCTTACTTGAAATTTTTTATTTCCAATTTTTAAATTAACTTTTAATATTTAATATTAGTTTATTATTATCCATGCATTGATTTACATCATTTATAATAACCAGAACATGTTAAAAGAAACATAAAATAGAATTTGAAGATAACATTTACATACCCTGGTTGGAGGCTACCTACGAATGCCAATGTCGTGCCTACTTCAGCCTGGTGACCACTAAGTGTCATGCCAGCAGCCCCTTGAAAATGTTACAAAATTATCTGGACCTCTGTAACCTTACCTTGTTCCTATAGTTCTCTAAATCTTGGATTTCTTTCTCTAATTCATCCTCTTCCCATAAAGCAAGCAAGGAATTGTCTACTTATTTTAACACTTCTTGCTTAACCAGCAGTCTAGAAAAAATATTTTGAAGCTTTAAATCTTCAGGCTTAGCATTTGCCGAGTAGCTGTTGTTTTTAACAAAATTTTATTTATTTGTTATATTGAAAAAACTTATTAGCTTGCTCACTCAACTGCATGAATGCACACTGTAATCAACAAAATGAGAGCTAATTTGAGATACAACATGAGTTAACCTAACGAGATTAAACACTCTTTTTCATTTTATCTGCAACCATTGCCTGATTTGTATTGAGTATTTATCCTTCATCAAACTTGGGACATACCTGAACATTGTGGCAATGTCACCTTGCCCCTTAGGGGATAAAGTTCTCTATATAGAGGAGTGACCGACAGACAGTAGTGATTGAGCATCCATGGTGTGCAGTTGCTCCAATAGGATCTGGGATCATAGATGCAACTTTTGTGTTTGTCAGTCATTCAGGCCACTCCACAATGGACCCTCTAGCCTATGGTGGTTTGGGTGGCATATTTGGGGGCCTATATAGTCTTTGAGTTGTAGTTCTCTAACTATTAATTCTTGTACTGGGCAATTTTTTTTTTAAATAGGGTAAAATTATTAAGTAGCAGTCTACTGGGTTGTAATGGCAAATATAATGTTGCTTATCCCAATTGATGACTACACCTACAGTACGTACTTCAGTAGTTTTAAAAGCAAAGTTGAAAAATTATTTGGTCAAAAAAATTATAAGCCTTTGTGCATGTTGATGGCTGCTATGAGGGAACTCCTCTTCGTCAACTTCACCTGTTGATATGCCTGTTGTACGTCAATCTTGGAGATATACTGCTTGCATACAAGTCTCGCGAGCATATCAAAAATGCGAGGGATGGGATAAGGATCCGGCAGGATGGCTTGATTGACTGTGGACTGATAGTCACCACACAGCCTATCTCTACCATCCTTCTTGTTAACCACCACCAAGGGTGTGGCCCAATTAGAAAACAGAATGGGCTGGTATATTCCATCACATACTCCTCGCTCAAGTTCTAACTCCACTGCACAAGGGTAGAGGCACAGGGCGTGCTCTATAAAACTTTGGAGTTGTATCAGGCTTAAGGTGGAGCTCAACTGGTGGACTGGAGTAAACTCCCAGCGTGTCTGAGAAAAAGTCTTGATATTTTCGAATAAGAGGTCTACTTGGGTCTTCTGTATGGACAGATCATCGTCCTCTTGCATCTTTGCTATTATCTCCTGGTTATGCTTCTGGGCTACATTCCTTAATGCTTGAACGTTGTCCCTAGCATCTGGAGATACTAAACACTTCAGAGATCCCAGTTGTCTGATGGATTGCGTGGCCTTTCCTTTCGAGGCTTCACTGCTCATCCCTGATGCTAATTTCCATGTCTTTTATCTTCTGGCAAACGGTAGAACAGGGAAACAGCTGTATATACTACTCTCTACTTTAGCTGGGTACCACTTTTATATCTTCTGGCCTTCTTCTAGTAAATTTTGAGTGTCTATGTAAAGACCTAAACCTAACAGCCCTAATGGCCAGGGATACAAAATAAAAATGACTTCACATTGTGAGGACCAAAAAAAGATTGAGTTTTATTTCAATAACAATTCACCTCATTTCTATTATTGCTAAGATTAAGACCTTATGCTCATTGTTCTTGTTATGCATTCTTACGAATACATAACAAGTTAGGAGTACAAAAATATCAAAAACAGAACTTCAGAAACAATTCAAATACAACATAAACAAATCTAAACAAACCAACACACTTGAAAAATTAAAAACAATTCACGTTATCATAGATGTTATCTAGTCCTTACATAACAGTCACAATTCAGTCCTGTCTTGATTCAGTTAGATCACCTTCATTGATAATTCCAAACCAGCAACTAAAGTCAATTGTTCACTGCATGGTGGCACCGTCCCTTTAACACGAAATGTGGTTCTCTTCTTCCAACCTCGATGTAACAACCTTTACAACATGCCCATACTAGTACAACTCTCCCCACGATATGAAAACTTTTTTTTTGTCATCCATTCACTATCACTCGCATATAAACAAACAAAATGTTCCACTTACGTATACTGAATCGTGGTGGCACTACCTCGTCACTTAAACTCACAACATACAAAAGGGTGGGGTACGTCCAAAGAATTAACAACCGACTGCTGTGGCTGGTCGTAGATATTTTAGTCGTCATCATTTGAATCTGATGAAGATTTGTCATGCTTCACTGGTTTATCGTGGGCATATGCATACCAGCCTTCTTGGGCTCTTTCTTGTCGGCATCGTTCCAAATAGTCTCGTCATTCACTATCTCGTACATACAAGGTTCTCTTCGAATTTCTGCATCAACCAAGTAACTGTGGCTAATAGCATCCTCAATCGTTGTCATCCCATCTCTCAATAATACTTCTTTGGTTACTGCAAAGGTGGACATTTGCCAAATGGCAGCGCCATCTGTTAGTTCCATGGCTTCATAACATTGTTTAATGTCTTGCAAATACGTGGAGAGTGGTTCACCAATCTTCTGACAAAGTTTTTGCAATCTAACTTTTGCCTCGGCATCAGATGGCATCAACTTGGTCTTAAACATCACAAGGTGCATTCAGTTTCTATAAGTAAAAGTCACTTTAATGACTTATGTGCCTTATGTGACTTTTGGCAGGTGGATGTGACGTATTTTTCGTCATAATTGTCAAAAGTAAAGTACTAAAAGTCAATTTTGTATAAGTAGCCCCCACCGTCACTTTTACTTTTATTTACACAAAAGTGGTTCAAACTGTGCATGTGCGGATCAAAGATTGGCACGAGGTGACTGACCAGCCTAAAACGTGTGCTGTCGTATGCCTACTAACCACATGTGATCATAAAACACGTATATTTCCTTGAAATTATTCTTAAAATAACTGAATCTGATGCTTCAATCACGTCCATCATCACTTTGAAAAATGCAAAATCAAGTCTATTTGATCCTTCGATGTGTGATTACACAGTGACTGCACATGCGCAGTCTTTTATAAGTGAACCAAACGTATGTGTGTATTTAGTGTGTTCACTTTAAAATGACTTATAGTGACTAACCTGCACAGTCTTTTATAAGTGAACCAAAAGTATGTGTGTATTTAGTGTGTTCACTTTAAAGTGACTTATAGTGACTTTTGCTTTAGTGGAAAAAGAAGAAGCCACTTTTACTCTTTTTAGAAACTAAATGCACCTACAGAAAACTGAGCCATTGTCTTAGGTTTCACTGGACATTCGATCAACAATGTTAAGGCATTCCTTTTCAATGCCAAAGGTATCACAACCTCAAGGAAATTGGCTTTTGTCATGCCAGAAAGGTGAAGATTCTGAAAATATGCATTTATTTGCATAGTGTAATGGTCAACATCGGTACTTGAAACATTTTTCTCATCAAAGGTAGGCGGATCCAATATAAAATCCAGAAAAAAGTCATCGTCCCATCTATTTCAATCTTCTCGCATACTAGAAGAATTGTTGGATTTCCCTTTTGAAGATGGCAATGAACCTATCATCCCGGTTATAGGCATCAACAACGATCCAGATATCCCGCCCACACTAATGATCTTGTAACGTGGCTTGTAAATGTGGACATGTTGGGCCTCTTTTCAACTACTGATGATTGTCGTGTTGATCCTGTAAATCAGGTTGCGTGTTCCTCTTCAACTACCCTACATGTTTTATGTGATCCACGAACCAATACCAAATCCCCAATAGATGGACGACTGTCACTTTAGGTTCCTTTCATACTCAGCCATTCTAGTTCTTTGCTTAACCCTCACATGGTTCACTGTTAGGGAATGAAGATCTTCCACTGATGTACACTATCATAGTCATGGCTCTGTATACACAACCATCTGATAAACCACCTGATAAATGGGAACTTTGACTTCTAGTTTTGTCAAATTCCATCTTGGATTACGACTGATCGTCTGCCATCTTGTCACATAAACGTTTTCCTAACCCTAAATGTTTTCTACACAAAAAAAATTTTCTTAGTCACTTCTTTTTGCCCACAAAATCACAAAACAAGTTAGCCTTTCCCCCAGCACTCCCCTCGCTGAGGAGAGTGACAGATAATCAATCACTTTTACTATCAGTCCTGCCAGACTTGCCACGTTAAATCGACGGTGTCATGCCCGAGCGTCTCCAACTCTCGTCGGCATTGATTTACTCTCCTTTTCTTCCCGAGGTCTTTTGCATCAGCTGCAGGGGGGGGGGGCAGATCAACCAAGTCTCAAGTGCGTTTCTTGGCCTCCCACAATAAAGAGTATGCTATTTTATTTAAATGTTCAGGTCACCTCTTCGCTTCCTGTATAAAAATCCTTTTCCTGTGGTTACTGGCCAAACTGCTTCAGTTACGCGGTATGGGACGGGGCCATGTCCGCCAACCTACCACGCAACAGCTCCTTGTCTATCCCATGGCTCAAACCTTGTCACCGCTTTCTGCACTCACACCAAAACCAAGACCATGGATACAATTTACTTTCGGGTTAAGTCCCAGTAGGGTGATAAAGAGTGCCAAGTGCCTTTAAAAGTAGGCTTCAAATCGAAGCTTAATCCCAGGGAAAACTATAAAATCAAACCTAAAATGGCCACTTGAGGGAAACATCCTCTCACCTCGAGTGTCAGGTAATGACTAATGACTTAGATTCAACCCCTTTTCGACCTGTGATCCACACACATGGCTATGAGTCATTACCCCCAAAATAGACTATGAAAATTCAGTCTGAACTCCTAACACCTGTTGCCTTAACCTCAATAATTATCTTTTTGGGCTGACCCTCGCACGTGATAAATTTTTATTTTTAATGTTGGCTGTTAAACTTCTCTTGTAATGTTGTTGATACTGCAATTAAATTGAAAAAAAATTTATTCCTACTTTATTCTCAGGGTCAGGTCTTGACATTTGCTGCCAAAATCCTGGAATTAAATTGGACTCCTATGAAATATTGTTGCATTGTATTTCATATCTTTTTTTTTTGTTACACTACTTTATTATTTCTGCCGTTATGGTTTTTTGCATATTGTTAGATTTGATTCGTTCATTGTTAGGATCACCTTGATCCTCTATTCTGATAATGCAAAAACCTTTAAGAGGTCGAACAGGGTACTCAAAGAGTTAGCTAAAGTTTTAGTTGATCTAAGCTTTCTAAGTTTTGTTTCAAACAAGGTAATTTGTTAATAGTTCTCTTTTGAGCATGTCTTGGTGAGTGGCTGGTGGGAAAGACTTGTGGGTTAGCTAAATTTTTAGTTGTTCCAAGCGTATTCTGAATAGACTTTTGACAAAATCTTTGTACCTTTGCTACATCGAAAAAAAAAACATTTTCTGTTTTTAACCAATGCAACCCTAAAACGTTTGCAGGCTCTTTAATCGAAGAAATCCCTCTTTCTCCAATAGCTGATCATCTCTTAAACATTTCAGGAGAATGACTAGTCAACTCAACCACATCCATATTTGCAGACTTGAACTCCTACTTTACCATCTTATACAGAAAAGAAAAGGTTAGGGGCGCCCCCCCCCCCCCCAAAAAAAAAAGCGGGGAGGGGGTTGGGAGAGCTGACCCCAGGAGCACTCCTATCGTTTAAAAAATCAAAATCAAAATCCCTGCCTGAATCTAAATCCAAAAAGGGATTGCCCGGTCGCATTCCTGTAATTTAAAAATTCCGAATGTTTGGAAAACCAAAAAATTGTTGGGACTTTTTGGGATAAACCTTGAAAATGTAGAATTTTAATGAATTCCCTTGAAATGTTGGTTTGTAAGTGTTTTGTGGTGGTGCCATCAGACTACTGTGCAATTTATCTGTTTTGTGGTTTTTTGGTTTTGAAAATCTTTGAATGGATGAATGAGCATTTCTTAGTAAATTGTTGCGAATCTGAAATCTTATGAATCTTAAGCCTTGCTGGTTTTGATACTCCTACATTCTCTGGATCTAAATTGTTGTGGAAACACATTTAATCAAAAACTTTCTTTGTGGATGCTGTTGCGCGAGGTCTGAATGAGTTTCCATGTTAAACTAGGTGTGTTACTTTGCCACGAGGTGGCGGGATCAAGGTGGCGTTGTTTCTTGTTTTCTTTGAAATATTAAGTTTTTTTTATTGTTTTATTGTTGTGTCTATTCGGCGATTAATTTTATTTTATTGGTGCTGGTGTCTACACACCATTTTTATTTATTTTTTTTTTTTGTATTTACAGGTGCAACTACTCCCGTAGGATCAAAAACTGCCCGCACTGATGATAAAAGCTGTCTTTTAGTGCTGAATGTTTTCACTGGAGGAACTTCGACTCCAATCTGGTCCGACTTCAAATGCCACTTGATTCCCAGAACCTTGTCTATTATTCCATCGGTGATTTCATTTATTATGGAGGAAAAGTTCAACTGAATCAATTGTTGCAATAATTCAGGTTGTTGAGTTGTCCACTTAACCATGGTAATTTTCCTTCATCAGAAATTCGATTATTGTTCTTGCCTTATATAAAGCTGACTACATCACTTGCCCCAACACATACATTGTCCACATAACTAGCTGGGTCGATTTCCTGCACTAATTCAGGATGTAATATATTTATATTTCTGTAGATGATGTCGAACTACGAGTGTTAGGAGGAACGGGCTAGAATTTACGGCGAAGCTACCCATTTTCATCTGGTAACAACATAGATATGGATAAATCTTCTGCAATGTAATTTCAGATTCATCCAGTATACCATCGCTAAAACCAAAAATAACGCAGGAGATCACGATCTGCTTCTTCTACTAAGATTTGTAGAAATGCTTGTTTCACGTCAGCCAACACGATAATTCGATAAAATAGGAATTTGATGAGCATGGCTTAGGGTTTAAGTTTGGCCTGTGTATATACAGCCATTGAGCGATGTCCCATGATCTCTTGAATTCTCTTTAAAGAAGACTCGGGTCTTGGTGGTCGATCTATCCAGTTTGAAAACTCCTCTGAGGTAAGTAAAATTTCGGCGTCGGTGTTTACAAATTTTCATTTTCAACTAATTCAGCATGATCTTTTAAATATTGTTTTACTGCCTCGTGGTACATTTTCAACTTTTCTTTTCTTTACCATTTGTCTTCAAAGTACTTATAGCCTGAGCTAATGCTGATTTTCGATTATTATTTAAATATTAGATCTTATCATTTTAGGTAATGATACCATATATCGGCCACTTTCTTCTTGTCGAATTGAAGTCTCAAAGTTCTTAACAAACGACGAATCATCATAGTTTTTCTTCCCCACACCAAGACTCTCTAATTCCCATAAATCTTGCAGGCACACTTTGCAAGTTATTTCCTGTTTTATCTTCTTCTCCTTTTCAGATGGTCTAAGTCTGCCTGAATAAGTCCATTCAAAGATGGTTTTCTGTATTCCACCAAATCTGCCAATCCACTTCTTGCCCAGTAAACAAACGTCCCAAATAACGTCTTGCCCAACAAGTAAATCAATTTTTGATTCTTAGCACAATAGTTTCTCAAACATTTCATATTTGTTAACTATCGAAATTTTAATTTCGTATAGTTATTGATTTAGTCTCGATGGAATCTGTAACACAATTTCTCTGAAACTACTTGATCGATTGACCCCAAACTTGGTACATACACTCTAAAAACGTAATGGTAATCACAACCCATATTTTGGTTGGCAGAACAAAATTATTTGTTTCTCTCAGAGA
>JAQGAS010002273.1:0-11481 GCA_034686365.1 Pachymerium ferrugineum
TACTCAGCGACGCCAGCGCCGCCCTGGTGAGCGCCACCAGAACTAAAGTGTCCAGAAAGCGGTGTTTCCACACTACTATTCTAGAACATGAAGGGCTGAGCTGAGTTGGTGGTGAATCGACTTAGCTGAGCTCAGGGTTGGTGGTGAGGTTTGTTAAGTTGAGTTGAGTCGCTGTCGGCTAAGCCTTATTATTATTATTATTATTATTATTATTATTATTCTTCAACCTTCAACATAATTGAATCGCAAGCGGCAACTCGAAGTTGCATGAAGCGAGAAAACCGCTGTAGTCAGTCTTAGTGATAAAGTCTTTGTGATTAATGCCGCCGTTGAATTTACTGGAGAAATCGGCGTTAAGGACATCAAAGCTGAAACTGATTTGACTATTCATCCGACTATTCATCCGACTATTCATCCGACTGGGATTTAAAAGAGGGTTCATCTATGTTCAAAATTGCTTCAGAAGATTATGTTTAACTCATAAAGAGACTATAAAATTTATAGATTTTATATCAATTAACTGTGGAGACGTTTACCGTACTATCACTACGACAGATAACGAATATGTTTGTAAGCATTTTAAAGTGCCTTTCAACCGTTCAATTATTGTAACAAAGCAATTGACTTTGGTCACAGCAAAAAATGGAAAAAAATTGGATCGATGAAAGTGGAAAAGATCGTAATCCCCACATAACTATTAACCAGTCTGATCAATAGTTACACAAGACGTTAAATGAAAAAAAAATTCATAAAATTCTCAAAATCTTTGTAACTATTTAATATTTTCTTTTGTAATCAACAAGCCATTATATTTATATAATTATAGTTTTTAAAATTTATATGATACGTGATCTCACAAAAGTTTTCTGAATAATACTTAAAATAAATGTATTACTAAAACAATTATACTAAAATTATCTCATTAAATATATATCAAACACCGATAAGTTGAATCACTGACAATCTTGTGACTAAAATAATCAGCACGTAATTATTACGTGATACATTTTATCTTTCAACAACTTAGCCTTAACAGTTGTAGTGCATTTCTGGCAGGCTTTGAATAAGATACAATTCATGATGAAGCTACTTTTGACGATTTGTATTTTGAATTTTGCAGCATTAACTGTTGCAGCAAGCGACTCTTGTTATTGGGCAGGTACATTTCCATTTTGTGATGCAAAATGTCCGGATGGCTTTACTACATGTAAGGCCGACAAATGTGGTGACGGACGTTGCTGTCTTACCGGCATGAAGTACTGTTGTTGCAGCACTCCCAATTTGTGTAGTAATGAAATTACAACGTGTAGTAAGCATTTTAAAAGCTGCTTTTTATTTCCTATACTTTAATTTTTGTTTGTTCCAGTGTGAAGAAGAATTGTAGATCATCTAGAGATATCCCACTAATTTAAATCGACCTTAATTTTAATATATAATCTAAAACTTAGATTATAACATTGTTTTCTAGACGAATTTTATTACACTTGTTTTAAATAGCGTACGGTGATAAAAATAAATTATCAATGGACTAATTTGTAAAATTTAATAAACGCAATAACACTACTAATGTATCAATGACTTGCTTCGACCTCAGCAACAATACCAATTTACTTAAAACTTATTATAAACTATCATGCTTTCCTGATGATTTAGAGGAAGATGGCTTAAAGTAATTTACAACTGTAATGTGAACAGACAAAATTTTACAACTACATTTAACAATGAATTAGTTTATCATTAGCTGCTTGTTTTAATATCGAAATGTGTCTTTTATTTTCGTGCATTTCATTACAAAACTAATAATTGCTAGGCTCTTAGGCGGCTACACCATTGCTGTTGCTCTTATTGAATCCCAACGCAGCAAAAGCAATGTCAGCAAAATTTTACAACTACATTTAACAATGAATTAGTTTATCATTAGCTGCTTGTTTTAATATCGAAATGTGTCTTTTATTTTCGTGCATTTCATTACAAAACTAATAATTGCTAGGCTCTTAGGCGGCTACACCATTGCTGTTGCTCTTATTGAATCCCAACGCAGCAAAAGCAATGTCAGTGTAGCCACCTTGTGAACCTATGTCAGGCATTAAAAAATATTGTACAATTATTTGCGTAATTACAAGTTCAAAATATTCAAATCAGAGTTTGATTCATTATTGATTAACTTCTACGAACCAGCTGGGCAAAAAGCAAAACGAGGAGTTAGGTTCTAATTCTTCTGCATTAATAAAATTCCCTTTAGGTTCCCATGTAAATTTGTATACAACACTGAAATACAACATTATTTTATCAAAGAAATGAAAAATAAAACGGTTTTATACGTACGCGGGATCATCTTTTATTACACATTTCTTGATATAGGTTAAAAACTGATCACAAAAATTCATACATACTGCTGGACTCCAAATGCCCTAAAAATAATAATGGTTTATTTATTTAATTTTCATAATTAATCTACCGGTATATTACTTTTGCGGTTTTTGGAATTTCTCGTAACGAAAACGTCTGTAAATTGTGGACAATACCGTCATCGTTTCGAAATCCGCATATTATTTCTCTGATTCCTATCAGAAAGGATTGACTCCACCATTTTAACAGTTTAAACCTATTAAAAAAAAAATTACCAAAAATGTTAAGAAATTGATCAAGTTTACAACCTCTGAAAATTAACTTCTTGTCTTTGCGAAGTAATTATACGACTAGTCTTTAATTCTACATAACGACTCATAGACGACGAATCCGTTTTTGAGCTATAAAGACAATCCATTTCTGCTCCAAACATTATTAAGTGTGAACCCATTCTCGTTCTTACTACTGAACAAAATTCTTCATTCTCATTAACAGGTTCATTTGTGTCTGGTTGAATGCCAGGTGTATCTAAAATACGTACTTTTCATTAAAAATATTCCTATTTTTACAATTTTAATAAAATATTAATATTTATACCCGATGATACATATTGTTCAAATTTATATCCCCATGATGACATCCGTTTCTCTCTTTCTGTAGCATTTCTTTCTTTCTCTTTTTTATCTGGTGTGTCAAATTGGCATAAGTAAATCGTCCCATTGCTTTTGGTGGCACAAATTATCCATCCATCTTTGTTTTCATATGGTGTGCACAGCAATGTGCTTAATAGCCCGCGATAGCAAACAAAATCGGGAATTAGACTAAAAAAAATTATTATTATAAATATTTATAATGGTATAAATTATTCCAAATTTTAAAGAAAAATTACCTTGTTTTGACATGTCCACTCTCAATAAACCATTTCAAAAGATTGTCAAGTTTTTCTTCACGTGCTAAACTTTTTTTGATTGCTTGGTGATATCCTTTATTTAAATCAAACCTTACTCGGTCATGATTGGCAGGCAATATCAAGTATTTACATTTTTCATTACCACAAACAAAGTCTCTATTGGCATCCAATGAATAATTTCCAATTTCTTTTGGCTCTTGGTAATACGGAAATGGCGAATCGAAGTTCGCAAGGTTAGATTTATTAAACGGTGGAATCATAATTTCTATGATCCAAACATTAAGGCAAGAAACTGGTTGCGTGAAATAGTCTACCGTATTTATGGTTGAGTCTGAGTCTGAGGCAACCCCCTGGTCACCGCTTTTGTACAGGCTTTTATTCAGTAGATAACTCGCCGTCATTAGCATGCTTTTGTGTGTATACTTATAAATTTAGTTAGATATATATTATTTTCAGGGTATTTGTAATATGAAACTTATTTTATTAAATAGTTTTATATTAATAATCTAATGCGAGAAATAAAGTTTAAAAGTCACGGCCTGGTTTGCAGTTTATCTACTGTAGGCTGTGATTGGCGTCCTTGGCCTCGCCATTTTTGTATTGGGAGGTGAAGAGAGTGTGTTGTGTTGTTTTTTCTTTTAACCAGTGGTCATCATTAGGAAAATGTCACGGCAGAATGATACGAATAATGTTGCTCAAACTTACAAACTTGTAGTTGTTGGCGCAGGCGGCGTCGGTAAATCAGCCATCACCATTCAATTTATTCAGGTATGGAATCCAACATTTCATAGTTATTTGCCAATTTTACTGGTCATTTATAAGTTTTAAATATATCTAAAACTTTTTACTGATGACCGAAGACTTTTAGGTGTCTTATTATGGGTCGTTACTGTTTTTACTTTTCCCTTATAAATTTAATTCGGTTGACCATTGAAACTTATTTCCGATGTAAACGAAATGTGAATGGAATGTGACGTTCAGGAATTTAAATTTGATACCAACAATTTTCCGAAATTCACAATTAACTGTTTATTTTGGCATTACACCAATTTCAGACTTACAACTTGTTATTTTTCATTGAGATAAGTTGCCTAACGGAGCGACTAATTTTAAAAATTCAAATATGAGTCAGAGGAAACAAGTTTAGTACTCATGAGTGTAAAATGTGAGAAAAAATATATACTACCACAAAAACAAAAAAAAAAATCGTGTCCATTTTAGGATCTAGTGTTAATAATAGTTTCAAATGAACCGTTGTCAAATGCGAGCAATTTTTATGTTGGTGACCTAATAAACTCATTTGATAATTGAATCGTTCATTACAAGTAGGTCGTCGAATGAATCATATTGCAAGTTTTGTAATCTTGCACTAATTTTTTTCTTTTTATATTGTAAGTAGAAGAAATACAAGATACATACTTTACTGATTTACGATTTGTGATAGGAAATTATATGGAACCAAATGGAAACTGTAGAGATCCTATTGAAAACTAAACTAAAAAATATCCACTTTACAGAAAGTGTTAAAAATATAGTATTATCATTTAAAATATTTCAATTTTAATCATAAGTCTGGTGTAAAATACTGGATTGTTGCAAAATTGAACTAAGCTTGACTATCGTTGAAATGTGCCTTTGAAGAGTTTATTTTTTATTTTCAGTCATATTTTGTTACTGATTACGATCCAACCATTGAAGACTCATATACGAAACAATGCGTAATTGATGGAGTTGTTGGTAGATTAGACAGTGAGTACACGCGTTTCCTATTTTTCATTGACCTGATTCTGCTAATTAATTTCAAACCGACCTCTTAATTAATGACCCCAGCGAAAATAGTATTTTGGCCCTATTTTATTGCAAGTGCTGCAGAAAAACTGCCCATGGACTTAATAAGAAACTCCTTGATTTAGAATTAGTTGCCAAATCTGCATACAAATTGTTAAAAAATAAAGTAAATTGTGTTTTGTAGGTCTTTTGATAATTTTCCAACCAAGATTTCTTATTCTTCGTAGCTGTTCAGCTGTGTGTACATGCATTAGTTTTTATGACAACATTTTCATTAGAATTCGTGTAAAAGTAAAGTCATTCTAAAGTCAATCTGTTTAAATGCTTTCTAATCAATAACAGTTACCCTGTAAAAATGAGAGGGCACATTTGCACCTATAAGGGTGTAAAATGTTGTTTTTATACTAGCTTCCTTTGGTGCTAAATAGGCACCCTATTTTTAGAATGTTTATTTACATCATGCTCAAGGATGTCCAACCAACATCATTTTGCAATGATGAAGAAAAACACCCTCTGCAATGATTAAGTTGTACATCCGTTTTGATAAATGTTTCTCGACACCCTATATGAGGCATAAGAAACCTCAAATGGGCAAATTGTATACATTGGAGTATACAACCTCCCAATAAGTTTTTGGACTGGTAAACGTGGGTTGAAAAATATTGTTTATGATGTATACAGACCATTATTGCAATTCGACCCAAAGGTCTGATTGTTATGATGTGCTGGTTACTCTATCAAATGAGAACATTAAAGCTCAATCTTAACAGGCTATTGAATATAACTATCCTGAGTGTGGGGAACGATATGATGTTAGGCCATCTGCCGCTCCATCGTTTGGTGTGTTGGTCAGACATTTGTTGCATACCTCCCCTGTTCCTATCGAAAGGGGGGGTCGTTTCCTTGTGGGTTCTGTCCCACCTTGGGGGTTTCCTGTGTGTTGGTCAGACATTTGTTGCATACCTCCCCTGTTCCTATCGAAAGGGGGTGTCGTTTCCTTGTGGGTTCTGTCCCACCTTGGGGGTTTCCTGTGGGTCTTGTGCGATTTGTCTCTTTACAGGTTCCCAAAGCAGCGCACTTCAGTTTTCCAATTTAAGTCGTCTTACTTGCAGCACCACCTGGAATACTCTAAGTATGGGGCTGTATTTACGGACGGTTCGAAAACTGGAACTCGCACCTCTGCGTGGTCTTACTCGTGCTTGTTCTGTTCCAGTGGAGACGTCTATTTTTTCTGCCGAGATGTTTGCTATTGTACTTGCTTTAGTTCACATTTTTGATGCTTGTCATTTGCGGTGTTGTTTTGTTTATTCTGACTCACTAAGCGGCTTTTATGCTGTCTCGAATCTTTGTCACCCACTGATAATCCTCTTGTGCTGGATGCTTATCGCTGGTTGAGCAGGATTGATCGCTCTGGTGGTAAGGTTTGCTTTTGTTGGGTTCCCAAATCAATTTTGGGTAATGAGGCAGAGGATGCTGCTGTTACAGCACCCAATCCTTGGTTGGCTCGGAGATTTGATTTGCCATTCTCTGATTTGTATTGTCGCATATGGTGCTCACATTGTCAGTCTTTTTCTTTTTGGCAGCGGGATTGGGATTTGCAAGTTGATAACATGCTTTGGGAGGTCAAGTCGCATTTGTCCGATTGCGTTGGGATCAGTCCTATCTTGCCCGCTTGCGTATTGGCCATTCTCGGTTGATGCATAAGCATCTCTTGTTGGCTGAGCCTCCGCCTTTTGTGTGAACTACGTCTAACTGTTCGGCATTTTTGTGTGACTGTCCTAGGTTTGCTCGTTTGCTTGTTGTGGCCGGGGGGGGGGGGGGGTAGTTTCTTTTGGCTCGTTGGATGTTGTTTTGGGGAGGTTGGTGATTCGAGATTAGTTCCGAGGTTTTTATCAGAGTCTGGTTTGCATTTTTTGCTGTAGCTGGTTTGTGTGGTTTGTTCTTACTCCTATGTTGTGACTGGCTAATTCGAATTGGTCATCCCGGTCATTTCATTGGCAGAGTTCAATAATGCTCAGCCTGATGGTCCCATGCTCTATGGAGGCAAAAGCAACGGTTTGCCTATTTCCATTTAATTTATACCTTGTTTTCATTATGTATGCATAAGATGGGCTGCATTTGCTACTGCTTCTGCTCAAAACTTTATAGGCAGTGTCCATCAATTAACCTGCCTATTCTTCAATTTTAGCAACTCCGTTATTCTCTGCATTCCTTGAACAGTTTTTGACGTTTAAAAAAATTTTTCTAACTAGAAGTCAGAAAAATTAAAATGCATTTGCACACGTACTTTGGGTTCTTAATTAATAATAACTGCAAAATAATTGAAGAGAGTGCCTTTTCATATTAAAAATCATATTTCCACATTATTCCCAATTTGAAAAACCCACATTTTCAAAGCTTTACATTTTATTGTAAAATAAATTTTCAATTGATAGTTTGTGTTAAACCGTTGGTGTAATTTTGTATCTATGCAGGTCTTTACTCACTGCATGTCGATTCACATGTTATTAGGCCGTTCTGGGTTTTCTTATGCAACTTTTCTTACCAATAAGGTGTGTCGTCTTTAATACAAATTTAGAATGTCATATTTTTCTTTATACAGAGCCTATACAACATCCCATGAAGTTTGTGTTTTTCATTACTTTTCTGACCTTTACAATTTGAAAAAAAATTACATTTTGTAAATTCATTGAATGTTTACATTTTTAATGTTTTTGTCAATAAATTTACAAAACAAAAATATCTCCTTTTACATAGTATGTACAGGTGTGAATTTCGGTCATTATTAGCTGTTTTGTTTCAAATTAGTTTTAGACACAGCTGGTCAAGAAGAATTTGGTGCTATGCGAGAACAATATATGAGATCAGGTGAAGGATTTCTTCTAATATTTTCTGTGACGGATAGGAGTAGGTATACTAAAATCATTTGAATCTGAGCATGATAAGTTCATTAACCATTGGTGAAATTACAGCTTTGATGAAATATATAAATTTCATAAGCAAATCCTTCGCGTCAAAGACAGAGATGAGTTTCCCATGCTACTAGTTGGCAATAAAGCTGACCTGGAACATCATAGATTGGTATGCTTGATTAAAAATGGTTTTCTAATTAAAAATGAATTACTTTAAGGTGTCTTCTGAAGAAGCCTTGGCACTTTCTCGCCAACTAAAGCTACCATACATGGAATGTAGTGCAAAATTACGTATGAATGTGGATCAAGCTTTTCATGAATTGGTCAGGATAGTAAGGTATAATTGACTTAACTGTTTTAAACTTTTGTGACCATAAAATTAGAGGTCATGAAGCTTAGCGTCATTACATTACAAGTCTTCATAATATGATCAAAATGATCTCTATTTAACTTTCAATTGGTTTCCAATGGGGTTCCCATTACGCTTCCAATAAGAATCCAACAACAAGGCATAATCCCTTACAAAAAAAGATTTGATCTTTTTTTAGTCATATTTTAGTCATATGGTCATTTTTTTGATCAGAAAAGTTCACTTTCTGATTACCTACTGATCAAATGACCAAATTATGATCAAGTAATTTTTTTTATTTAGTTATTTTTTGATCATTTAATAATCATTAAGCGCTGATCAAACAGTGCACTGACCATCAATGACTACAAAATGATGAAAAAGAGATGAAATAGTGAATTTCTGATTACAAAATGATCAAAATATGATCAAATTTTTTTGTAAGGGATAAGATTCCAATTGGACCTTATTGGAGATTAACTGAAAGGCAAAATTCTAATAAGTTCTTATTGGTTTCCAATAGGCTCCATATGGTTTTTTATTACAAATCCCCAATGGTTTTCAAAGTGCAACAATTTAATAAGACAATGTTTATTGGTTTTGATAGAAAATTTCAAGCAGCAGAACGTCCGCCTATCAAGCAATCTCATCGGAAGCCACAAAAAAAAGGATGTAATATTTTGTAAAACATTTCTACATTGTGACATATTACTAAAGAAGGACATTTCGTTCCACCTTCCATCAGACTGCTTTTGCATTCATGGCCGTCACAAACCTATTGACTACAAGTTGCCTTAAAAGTACTTTTATTATTTACTCTATACATACGAAACATGTAAACCTAATCTTTCCTTTTGCTTTTTTTAAAAAAAATACTAGTGATATAATACCTGCAATGCAAGTCTTTTTGTATTATTGAAATTATTTTAGAATTTCTTATATTTTTTATGACGACATTTGTATTTGACATAGCTAAGATCTCTCTAAATGAGATTCAATTACCGCTGTAAATGGGACATATCAAACGATTCATCCGTTGTAGTAAATCAGATATGTGTCAATTGATGTAAAAATCATGCAAAAGATAGTTTTATTAATTAATTATAAATCAGAGAAAGAGTTCAATGAAAATTACAAGCAATGTTCAGGATTTACTTCTAAATAAGTCTTACATTGCGTGATTGTTTTCCTAGTTTTGTTAAAAATGTTTTACACATATGTAAATGCTTGTGCCTTTTACTATATAAATGTTGTAGAAAAGCAAAGTTTGAATGAATTAGGTAATTCATTGAAACATATTTTATAAACTGGGTTTACATAGAATTTGTAGTTGTATTTATATACAAATTCAAGAATGCACCTCATCACAATCACATTTTAACAATGTCAATCACTAGGCAGTCTTTTCAATCTAGAAACTTCTCATGATTACTTGATTCTCTGTGTTGTTCAGTAGTTTTTTTTAACGTAATGGATTTTGTTTTTAATTCTAACTCTAGATCATCAATAGTTTGCTGTTGTGTCTTATTAAGAACCAATATCTAATTTCCATAGATAGTTTCGAATGACTTTTGATTTGAGTCTGACCGTCTTTAGTTAATCTTTGTACATCATTATTCAGATGATGTTCTCTGACTCTTAAGGAATCACTTATTTGTTGTTCCTTTTTTCATCTGTTACCACCATTTATTTTGCTAGATGTTCAACAATTTCTACTAACAAGTAAGATGTACACCTCCAAGACCTCTTAACCCACACACAATTTTCATCTGGTTCCCACCATTTATTTGCTAGATTTTCAACAATTTTTACTAAGATGTACACCTCCAAGCCTTCTTTACCCCCACACATTTTTCATCTGGTTTCCACCATTTATTTGCTAGATTTTCAACAATTTCTACTAAGATGTACACCTCCAAGCCCTCTTTAGCCCCACACATTTTTCATCTGGTTCCCACCATTTATTTGCTAGATTTTCAACAATTTCTACTAAGATGTACACCTCCAAGCCCTCTTTACCCCCACACATTTTTCATCTGGTTCCCACCATTTATTTGCTAGATTTTCAACAATTTCTACTAAGATGTACACCTACAAGACCTCTTAATCCACACACAATTTTCATCTGGTTCCCACCATTTATTTGCTAGATTTTCAAAAGTCTCTATTTTGAGCTAAGATGTACACCTGGAAACCCTCTTTACCCCCACAGATTTTTCATCTGGATCCCACCATTTATTTGTTAGATTTTCAACAATTTCTACTAATCGAAAGGACGACAAGCCAACATAGACTCGGTGCGCAAGACGTGCAGGGCGTTACTTAAAACGGCAAACGCTGAAGAAACAAGAAACATTCAGTCTCAAATTCAAGAGTTGGACAACATGTGGGATAAGATCACCAAATTGAGCGACACGAAACAACGTCGTTTGGATGGCGCTCTCAGACAAGCAGAAGAGCTGCACGAGAAGGTGAGCATCCTTCTAGAGTGGCTGTCTGAATGTCAACATTGAGATGAAGTTGCGATTCGCCGGAGCGTTGCTCGAAAATGTTCCCATGACCCAAGACCAGATTACGGATCATAGGTAATTTATGAATGAAATGAACAACGGCAAGAGAGACAAAGATTCTACTATTGCTTTTGCGCAAGAGATGCTCAAGAAGGCTCATCCTGACGCATTACCGGTGAGTAAACACTGGATCACTATCATTCAAACCACATGGGAAGAGGTTAGTATAAAATTATAAATTATTTTCTGATATTTAATGTTGAATTATTTTTTCACAGATATCAATGTGGGCTAAACAACGTAAACAACGACTGGACGATCACTTAGCATCTTTGAGAGATCTGCCAGAATTACTCGAATGGTTAAAGAAGAGGAAAAAATACTTTAGTCGATTTAGAAGCCAAACCATTACCCGATGATAATTCAGTCATCGAGAGACTCATTGAAGAGCACAAAGTTTTCACTGATAAATTGACAGAGACAACCAGAAGTGGAGAGAATCACCAAAACGAAACGGCCAAAACCTCGTGACCAGTCGCCTAAAGGAAGGAAAGATACAAGAGGAACGGCAAAAGATCGATTGGCTCCAACCCCGACTGGTTCGCTCAAGAGACAAAGACGACCAACACCGAAGACTTCGACACCGGCCAAAACAAGTTCTGA
>JAQGAS010002274.1:0-11475 GCA_034686365.1 Pachymerium ferrugineum
ATGGAACCGGAAATAAATCCACCTGGCAGTACCGACGCGCCACCTTTGTTAGAACTGCGGCCATTATTAGAACTATCGAAGCGACATCGCCCCATTATTGCTGACGGTAGTTATAAACATAAGCATAACAAAGGATTCTCGCCACCTGAGCTGTCATGCGCATGGCCAATCGCCACAATACTGCCACGTGCAGAGCAATACCGGCGAGCACCAGGCCCTAATGGTTAACAAAAGCCACACAATACTACAATGTTACAGATATTACTTAATATTTCAGTTCGGTATAACACTGAAGGTCATTTTCAAGGTCATTCAGATCATAATCATTAAAGCAGTTGAAAGCATAAACGAGATTTTAAGAAAAGACATAAAAACCCCTACTAATCAATATAGTGAATACATTCTTAACTATTTTCCCCCTAAAAAAAAATTGCAATACCCAAACACAATCCAATTTCAATTAACACTTGTCTACTCACTCTAAACTGTGCATTTACGACTGAACTCAACTTTTTTTTTCTTCACTTCATGCAAGTTTAACGCTCTTGTTTGGTAATCGATTAGACACTGCTGTTGCCTCTGGGTTCAAACTGCACTCTTATGATGGCTCCTTTTTATCTCCTGACATTGCATTTATTTTCGCATCTGTCACGTGGGGTAATAACCAATTGCCTTTTATGATCCCCTGGGTCACAGCCTTAAGACATTGCTAACGTTTTTTTCCACTAACAACCTAATTAATTTCATCTATCTTTCTTTATACAACCAAATTAAAAGAAAAAATTCGTTTCATCATCAATTGCTGCATTTTTTTTAAACTTGGAAATTGAGGTGTGTTCCTAATTTCAGCTGACGGCGAAAATCGGTTGGTCGGTCGTAAAAACGCCACTTTACCAGGCTTTGGACCATTCATCTTGTTGGCAAAGCCTCTGGTTCCATCTGCAACACCTGGTTCCACCTGCAAACTCTTTTCTCTCTTTGTGGTTTTAGTCTCTTTTGTGTGATGTATATTTATATACAAAGTACATTTCATGCATCATTGTAACACATCGTGATCATTTTATATTTATTCAATATCCATCTCTTGAGGCAGATGATCTCTTACTCTCCATTGACCCCTTTGCCTCCCATCAGCAAAGTTGGCCATTTGCCAGAAACGTATACTACTTCGTCTTCATACCCAACCACTAGTCGACGACAACTATCATCTAAGGAATCTTTTTTCGGGTGGATATATTTTTGATTTAGTATTAATTTTTTTTTTGTGAGTTTACGTATGATTGGTTTCTTTGATGTCGTAATGTTTAAATGGCAAAGTTTGAGGAAATTGATTTATTCCTGGATGTTGAATGGGATCTATTTGAATCTTTTGACTGTCTAATTGGTTTTTTTTGTGTGGGTTCAATTATGTTAGTAAGGTGATATAGCAAGGCATAACACTTTCATAAAGTTTTGATTATCCCCCACAAATTTTATACATTCTCTTGGTTAATTTGATTCCCACCCCCCTACTTATTTTGCATATTGTCCCACTTTTTCTACTTATTTTTCAATCTTTTCTGTTTATTTAATTTTTTCCTACTTATTTTCATCTTCTCCGAGTTGTAAATTAAATGGGAGAAAATTAAAACAAGTGGAATAAGATGAAAAGGAATATGCGAAAATCAAATTAACCAGAATAATATGTAAAATTTGTGGGAGAAATTGATTATTTCCTTGTTAAGTTCTATAGGCCTCAAGAGCTTCTTACCTTCTTTTTAATAGCATTGTTAGGTTCTAATGGCCTCAAGAGTTTCTTCTCTTCTTTCTAAAAGCATTGTTAAGTTCTAATGGCCTCAAGAGTTTCTTTCCTTCTTTCTAAAAGCATTGTTAGGTAATGCCCTTAAGGGACTGGTTCTTCCCTTGTTTCTAAACGCATTGTTAGGTTCTAATGGCCTCAAGAGTTTCTTCCCTTCTTTCTAAAAGCATTGTTAGGTTCTAATGCCCTTAAGGGACTGGTTCTTCCCTTGTTTCTAAACTTTAGTTTCTTCCAATTCGATTTTTCTCCACTTATTTTTAACTCAGTGTAGTCATTTCATTATTTATTAGAGGTAAACTTTTATTTTGCCCAACGGTTGAGACTAAATATTTCATACGGTATGGGCTCATTCAAAAATTGGACATACCAACTTTATAAAGCAGTTTTTCTTCACGTCATGTAATCCCCATTTGCCAGTCTGCCACGCATTTGGAAATGGGAGACATTAAAAGAAAATAAATCCGTCCACCCACTTCATCCTCTTATTATATTAAAATCCTGTTTTTTCTTTCCAACCCAAGTGAAAAGGAATCAGATGAGGTCCTTCCGGCCTTTGCCAAGATGAAAGTAGCTGCTGGGGCTGCAATCCCTAGAGAAAGCCTCCAGTAATGCCTCTCGTGGTTCTGGGGGTGTTGTATCTATGACAACGGAGCTCCATCTCTAGGTGGGAGCTAACATCTGAGCCCCATCACTTTACTTTTTCTCCAGTTTCCAGGTAGCATTACCGTCACTTACACCTCAGATTAAACTTACACATGTGTAAGTTTCTTCCCATGATGTTGGACAGACAGTTTTTGTTTTTATACTGTAATAAAGTAGCACTCTCATGAGCTGTAAAGTTATAAATATAAATTGTAATTGGTGTTTCTATAATGGTTTGACACTAATAGTTGAGGCTCAAAGGATTTACATTAAAAGTCTAGCTTGAAAATTGCCAAAGGGAGGTGGTAAACATTGCTGGCAGTTGTGTGGTTTTTCTTGTCATTCTTTGATTATTAATTGGGAGTTGGATGCCAAAGAATTTGTTGTCACTGAGAATAAAAAAGGGTGAAGAAAAAAGTTGGCTAAGAATCAACACTGTCAAATTGATGTGACTGTAGAGTGGGTTTTGCAGCCACTTTAAATGTATTAATAATACAGACAAGTTGATAAATTGTTGGATATAACTCGAATTAGGATCAGTTTTGGCACTGAGCTTTGTTTGTTGAAAGTTCTCTGTAATTTATCAGAAAGTGTGGATTTACTAAATTTGAAGATTGAGTAATTGTTTTGACAAAGTTAAGCAAAGTTTATTTGAGGTGGTTGCTGAAGGATACTTTCTTTTGTTTGGTCTAAGTATATTTAGTTTGTGAGAAGAAAGAAGAGTATGTTGTGGAATGTCTCAAGGAAAATGACAAGTACTTCAATGACTGGGTTATTTTCTGATAAAAGGAGCTTAAGGCAAATGGGGGACTAGTTTTAGAAATTGCTCGAGGTAATATGAGGATTAGGATTGTTTCAAGTAGATGTCAGTTCATAGTTAAGTTAAATTGCTTTGGGAATAGACTGTTTAGTAATAATTTGATGGAGTATGGGAAAACAGGAAATATTAGACCAGATAAGCAAATGTATCAAATAAATCCAGGAATTGGAAGATTAAGAAGAGCCTAATACCCAAGATGTAATATTAAAATATTAATAAGTGAAAGGAAAGATAATCCTTTAAAGAAGACTAGAATTCAATTTGTATTTGAAAATAAAAGCAACTTGACTTGGAAAATTTTATAAAATTTTGCAATATAAAGTCGCAGAGAAAATTAGCTTGATGAAGGGCAGAACATGTAGGGATATTAGAACTAAGCAATGCTTTCAGAAACAAGGGAAGAACCAGTCCCTTTTAAAAATAAGGGGTAAACTTAGAGGAACTAGGGAAAAACCAGTTAGGCCTGAGAGTATAACAATTCTTTTAGAAAAAGAGCCAGTGAGGATATTAAAACTAAACAATGGCTTTAGAAACAAGGGAAGAACCAGTCCCTTAAGGGTGTTAGGACCTAACAATGCTTTAGGAAACAAGGGAAGAACCAGTCCCTTTTAAAAATAAGGGGTAAACTTAGAGGAACTAGGGAAGAACCTGTTAGGCCTGAGAGTACGATATAACAATTCTTTTAGAAAAAGAGCCAGTGAGGATATTAGAACTAAAAAATGCGTAGGCATTAGAACTAAGCAATAGTTTTAGAAACAAGGGAAGAACCAGTTCCTTAAAGGCATTAGAACCTAACAATGCTTTTAGGAAGAAGGGAAGAAACTCTTGAGGCCATTAGAACCTAACAATGCTATTAAAAAGAAGGGAAGAAACTCTTGAGGCCATTAGAACCTAACAATGCTATTAAAAAGAAGGGAAGAAACTCTTGAGGCCATTAGAACTTAACAATGCGTTTAGAAAAAGGGAAGAAACTCTTGAGGCCATTAGAACTTAACAATGCTTTTAGAAAGAAGGGAAGAAGCTCTTGAGGCCTTTAGAACTTACCAAGGAAAGAATCAATAGCCTGAGGGTATTAGAACTTAATAATGCTTCCAGAAACAAAGGAAGAACCAGTTTCTTGAGACACTAAACAATTGTTGGAAATAAAAAATAAAAAGTACCAGGAGGGAAATTCTAACATATTTTTTTTTTAGAAAAAAAAGGGGGGTGTATTAGAGCTTGGCAATGATTAAAAACAAGATGAACAATGCCTAGAATCACTTTAAAGTAGTATGCTTTAAACATTTTGATAGAGTACCTATGAAATGTAGAGGACCAGACATTTGCTTTTTTTGGTATGTTCTCTCGAGGTGCCAACAGACATTTGAACAACTGTTGCATGTTGAAATTAAAGAAGACACAGATGACTAGAAGTGAATTTTTTAAGTGTCATTATTTTTAGAAAGAAAAAAAAGTTGAAAAATTTCCCTAAGGAAATATAAAGATTGAGTTTGTAGATTGACTGTAGACTGAAGGGAAAGTGTAGATAAGGCGAGATGAATTATTGCGAAAAATGATTTATAGTGTGTTCAATCTTTAAGTGTACAAATTGAATTTGTGTAATCAATCTTAGTATCAATTTTTAACTGGTGAAAAAATAGTTAAGAGAAAAATTGTGCAGTCTTTGTGAAAAGTTGTTTGGAATAAAATGAAGTAAATGATTGTGCTTTCAAGGAAATTTGTTGGTGACAAAAGGTGATTCTTTTTGCTAAAGAAATTCTTTTTTTCTTTGAATGCAACATTACAATTGGTGAAAGTTGATGTGGGAAAAAGAATGGATGATGCAATTGGAACACAACAGCTGCAAATAGGTTTAGTAAGGTAGTCATTTAAAATGACTAATGATACAATATTTTTATGTTTGATGAGGTGTAAAAGGATTTTTTTAATTTACAAATGGTAGAATTGATGACAAATTTGGTCATATCAGAAATAGTGACAAGAGATGTCAGACTCCTTTTTATTCATTTTGTGTGCAAAATGATAAAGTAATTATTCTGTCTTTGAGTTTGACGGTGCAGTTTCTCGTTTCAAAAAGTTTAATTAAAATTTCATTTTTTCTTCTAAATAGAGAATGAGAGATTTGAACAAGGGAAAAGGATTTGGAATATCCAAAGTAGTTGAAGATGACAATGTTAATGAAAATTTGTGGTTTTGTATTAAAAACCCACAATACCAAACTGGGGTATTGAAGTTTGAATGAAATTTTTGCCGGCGCGGCGCTGCGGTTGAATGCACTTGGCGGCCATTACACTCGGAACAATGATCTGGTTGTTGACGTTTGGCTAAATTGTAAGAATCGATAAAAATTAGGAACAAGAAAATGTTAATTGGGGTTACAATTCGTAGTACCAGAGATGCTCGGCGAATGGAGTTAAGCTGAACCGGTAACAGCTGCCTACCTTTCCCGCATGTGCGCTCGCTTGTTTCCGCACTCCTCCCGCGTTTGTTTAGCCCAACTTGTCACGCCAACAACTACTACGACCTTAAAATGTTTTAATGTTTAAGCTATTGAGTGGCAGCAAACATTTAAAAATTTGTTGGCAACCAGTCTAGAATAATACACAAGTTTCGTATTAACGCCGATTGTTGGCGCTGTTTGGCGAGAACGAAACGAGATTCAAAAAACATGGAGGGCAGCACTACTTTTTCCCATACGTAAGTCAATATGAAATGGTATAAAACCTCGCAAGGATATATCCGCATCGGTTGCATAAACACATTCCACGAAGTAACGAACTGATAGTAAATGTTTTGATCTTCCATTTCTTTGACGTAATATAAAATTTAATAATAAACCTCGGAGCCTTTAAAGCCGCACAAAGAATTCTTTTGAGAGAATTTAAAAAACACCCATTCATCAAAAATCACCATTCATTTTCATCACCTATTCCATCTATTAATCCAGATCAGCAGTTTCAAATCACACGAATTACATTAAGCCAATCGGATATGCGTCGGATGACAAACCGTGAATTAAAATTTCAAATTTCCACATACCCATAACCCACTCAATCATATTTACCCCCCCTTAAAAAAATTAACCAACCATTAATACTGACCCAAATAACCGTACATAATTAATAGATTAATCGAAATAACAATAAAGCTGACATCCACTTGCCTACGCAAATGCGTCATTAAATATTTAAAAAATTAAAAAAGGAATAAATTTTTATTATTATTCTTTGTAATTAATTTTTAAACACACCTAAAAGCTTTTTATACACACACAAAGTTGTTTTTTTTTTTTTAATGATTCCGAGAAAATTTTTTTGAAATAGAATTGGGAGAAATTGTCAAGTCAACCGTTTATTCCTAATGAAATCAATGTCCAAGTGTTGATTTTTTTTCTTTTTTTTTTATACTAAAGTAAATCTGTTCCGTTTACAGATGATGGTTTCGCATGGCAGGTGCGCACTTCTCAGGTGAGCGGAGGAGTTGTGAAGCCCCCAGATGCTGCACCGACTCGTTCCTCGAAATAGAACGGGCCTCGACTCGCAAGTGTGACGTCAGTGGATGCGTCGGATGGACGACAGGTGCCTCTCTTGTTGCCATTGCATTCGGATGAGCCACGGCACATGGTGTGGGAATCGCACAGCGAAACTCGGCCAAATAGGTAGGAAGATTAATTGTATCAGTTTATTTATATTTATTAGTAGTTGTGTTATGTGGGGCATGTTCGAGTTTTGCACTCAGTTTGGCCAGTTTGGGTTTGGACGTGTTTTTTTATGAAAACGATCCGTGTGAGTTTAAAAATTCAATTAATTTGTCAAGTTTACTTGGAACATTTTCAAATTGAGTTTGGATACAAATTTTTGTGTCATGATTGGTCGGCCATGTTTTATTTCGATTCTAAAGGGGAAAAATAAATTTTTTTCAAAGAAAGATATTGATAATTTTAAGGAGAAGGAAAAAATTATCGATAATAAATAATTCTTGATTCACAACAAATCGAAATATTGATGTATAATTTTTTTGATACGTCAAAAAGTTTTTTTTTTAAAAGTTATCTCGATAATTATCGGTAATTTTGACAAACAATCTGTAAATTATCGACAATTCTCACAAATTTAAAAAGGAAAAAGTTATTTTTTCCAATCTCCCTTACCAATTTCCTTAAGAAAAAGCCAAGTTAAATAGAAACCAGCTTTGAATACTCTCGAGACCTTTACAAAAAGGATCATTCAAATTGAATTCAATTGAGAAAGACGCAATTGGAATCCATTGAAAAACACAATTTGTTTACCTGTAATTGCATTAACTTTACCTACATTTGCATTTGTCTTAAAAAAAAAAAACCACTAGAAAATAAATAACTTAAGAGCAGAAAAGTTTTTTATTTTTACTTGTACTTCAAAAAAATGTCTCGAGAAAAAGAAATAATTTGTTGATTGAATCATGTGCCAAGAAGTGAAGCAAGCACGTGATATTTTTGGGTTTGTCTCACTGCACAATGGCCCTTTAGCTTTGCATTTGATACCATCTTGTTCGCCTTTAAAATGTGTAAATTAAAGAAAGCTCTTCTTAAATTACACGCATTTTAACTTTTTTTTTTCCAAAAGAGAAAGAAAAAAGTTTTTTAAGCCCGAGGGTTTGTCATGTGTTGTAAGACCAGAAATGTCTTGTAGTGCGTTGGATTTTTTTTTTACGTTTTAAGGCTCGTAAATGTAACTTCTTGTAGTGTTACCATTACCTTTGAAATGGAATACATTTCCTTGTTTGTATTGTTTTACGGCGCTTTGTTCAATTTCGCCAGGTGGTGGCGCTGTCGGTATTTATTGAGTCGATTGAAATGTATTTTTATTACATTTTTAAGAAATCGTGAGATTTCTTTTCTGGGAATTTTCGAATTTTCAACATGTTATTTAGAAAAGGTGTAATTTCTGGTATTGAAATTATTGGTTAAGTGAAAGTTGTCAATAGTTTTTGAAGTGTCAAAGACTTGTAATGAATGGGGTTGATATTTCCAGCAGCATCATTTTTATTGACCAAATATTCTTGACTGAGGTTATGAAATGAAGTTATCAAGAAACAATTTTGACCTCACTCTGATCTCCCATTAGCAATTTATATAGTTATTAATTTTAATTGAGATATAAAAGCTGTTTAAAGTGTATTTACAAACAGAAATCTCATTTGGAACCCTGTCTGCAATATATCTTGCAATATATCTTGCAATATAACTATCAAGAACATTGCTTATTGCTCTAACATTGGTCACTAAATGATAGATAAGACTGGAACTAGGTTGATTTGATAGAAGTCAACAAAATAAATAAACTTGTAGTTCCTAGTCTAATCTACTTTTATAAAAGAAAAAAAGTTTAGCAGAGATTCTTTGGGCCCCGCCATTTGAAGTTGTAGCCATTTTGTTGTATCGTGTTAAGGCAAATGACGCGCAAACTGAAACTTAAGAAAATTAGCAAAACGAAACGAATTATGGGTGGGTTATCAAGTCTTGTGATAACATGGAGAATATGACAAACACTTGCAACCGGTTTTCGTTTCAACAATTGTCAGTGTTGGTTTCGATTGCTGATATGTAATGACGTCACAAGGTGATCGTAGTATTTCGATAGATTGTAGGAGATTGATTAAGCGGTTATGACCGGTTCCATCTTTTTCTTACACCACATATGCGGCGCTTGGTGGTCAGAGTTGTCCCTAAATGGGTCATTATTTGCAAGTTTCTCTCTTTAAGAAGGGAAGTTTTTATTTTAAAATTTTTTTCATTTGAAAGAATAAAAAATTTTTAAAGGAAATCAAAAAAACCCGTCCCACATCTTAAGTTTTTATCTGTTGACATAGGGCTAATTGGCAAACAAAGTTTGAGTAATTTATTGATCGACATTTTGCAAAGTACACAATTTTCTTAATCCATTCATGTTTGCCAAATTGACATCCACTGGTGAATAATCCTTTAGTCCTCGTTAGCATTCGTCTCCATGGTGACCACAGGGTCAAATGAAAAGACGCGGTTCTTGAGTTGCCTTGGCCGATAAGAAGCAAATGAGAATTAATTCACTCGCCCTTTTATCTGCGCATTGCGCGCCGCCATTTTGCTTGGTAGAGCGAACTCTAGTGACGGTAAATCATTTTATTGCTACTGGATTTGCCGCTTATCACTCGATATTAAAAAGTCTTTGTCCTTTTATCGGTTTGTTCTCTTTATTGGGAAATAAGAAAAACTATATAACAAAAAATCCATATATGAAAAATTGTAAAATTTTTGAGATTGAGGTCAGATTATTGATCTGTTTGGAATTTTTACATTTTTTTTCTTTCTATTATGATCAGTTTTGGTCTTTATTTCTTCAACCCCAAGACCTTTACTTGATTGGATTTTGTATTTTTAGGGTTTATTTGCTTTCAGTTATTTGTATGGGAATTTTTTGTTGATCGAAAAAAAGTTTAGAGTTTAATTTGGATCTGAAACGATTAAGGGTTAAGGTGATCATTTGTCTATTTAAAGTTCTTTTTCTCTTTTTGTTTTCTTTTCTTGTCAAAATTTTGTATGGAACTATTTTTAAGACAGGTCCAACTTATTTTAAACACGACATACAACATTGTTATTACTGTCCTTTGATGACATTTTTGTTTTGTTTTCGTGTCAGACTAAATTTAGAAAAGGATTTTTTTAATCTTCAAGAGTGACTAGTAACACCTTTTTTCCATCTAATTTAAAATTCAAATTAAAGGATTGGAAAATTCGGTTTTGGTAGAATAAGTTATTAAACTTTAGTGGTTTTTTAAGTTTCTTATTATGTGTGGGATTCAATAATAGTATATTGAATACCTGGAGATATCAGTCTTAAGTCTGTAGAGATTTACAAAAATTGGCTTCTGTATGTCCATTAAGAAAATGAGTTTCTTAGCTCAAATATTTATTTTTAGCTAAAGAGCATGAAGCAGAAAAAGAATTAATATTGTTAACAATCAGTTGGAGTTTAACAGTTAGAGCGCCGTTTGCATTTGTAGATGGCGCTGTTAACAATGTACAAATGCAAATGGCGACCAAACTGGTTACTCGCTTCAAGAAACGAAAAGGAAAAATTGTTATTATTGTGGTAATGTTTGAAAAAGTAAAGCAAATGGATTTGATTTAGAATTAAACTTGGAACAGACGAAAGCCCTTGATTTCGTAATGACATGATAGTACGTTATTTTAAGCAGCTTGATGACTCCATTGGAAGAATTAAAAGATGCAATGCGAGAACGTGGATGAAAGAATTTTAACTTAATTAAACACACATTCTATCTTTTGCTAATAGAGAAGAATCAATTTGTGCCCATCAGTTTAATTAGATTTGAAATATGTTAAACGTTGGGTTGTGGATGATGTTTAGAAGTGGGTTTGTAACTAAGGTTAAAAGGGTTTAAGAGGGTGTAATTTGTTTATGATTAGATTTTTGAAATTTGATCACGGGCTTGTTTGTTGTTATTGATTAACTTTTGGATTGTAATGCGAGCAGTATGACGTCATGTGGAAACAGTTTTCCAAAGGTCATGTTTACCTATTACCTGCGGAATTGGAGCTGTCTACCTGAATAATTGATGGGCGGCTGCGTGCCACTCGAGTGTTCTTCCTCTTTTCTTGATCAATAACCATCGCCTACATCTTTGCTAAATACTAATTATTTACTTCTTTTCTCATTGCGATGATTAAGACTCAAATAGTAAATGCTTACACACCTTATAAGAATTACTTAAAACAAAGAGAAAAACCAGAATGAAACATCTATTAACCATGGCAAGTGGTATACCCCAATTGGGTACTCCATTTGACTTATATCTTTTCAATCCCGTAGATCCCAAGTTAAGAAATATAAAACCGCCAGCGATTACAGTTGACCATCATTTTGGCGTTAAGCAGCCACTTAGTTGTATTACCAGTCAGTAGCGATTGCGCTGCGTCACTTCTAATATGACCACCTTATTTGGTTTCACCAACCAACCACTAACTACTTTTGGTAGTTGATTTGTCGATGTTCAAAACTGGCACGTCACGTTTGAGTCTCGCAAAATCTCGCCACAAAGTTATGTGTGAACTGGGTTACGTCTAATGTAAACCTGTGTTTACACTCATAAAGCAGTATTTACATACAAATCGAGATGTCGATCGCGTCGAAGGTTGCGACATCCTGTGACACTAATGGTTTCCAATAAACTTTTT
>JAQGAS010002275.1:0-11467 GCA_034686365.1 Pachymerium ferrugineum
ATTGTCTGTAGTTATTAGACGTATGGTACTTGTGTAAAGGAAATAATTGTCTTAATGTCATTATTAGTTTCCACTTAAATTGAAAAAGTCATAAATTAGGATACCTCGATTAGTAATAAAGTAGTATTAAACATTTAAGGCCGCAAAGGATATGGTGATTGTAGTTAAAATGAAAGTAATTGAACTGTTCCGTAACCTCCATTTCTCTGGTGATGGGAGTCCATTTTCTTTTCGTAATGGTAAAGTACCAAAAAGTTGTCCCGTTAGTATGAAAGGCCGAAATGAGTGAAAAGACCAGGAAAAATACTGACCGCTTGTTTTTGGCATCTTCAGTCTTCTAACGAAACGTGAATAATAAAACTAGGAGTAACGTAGTTGTTTAATATATTATCGGTGTGTAAACATATCATCTCGTACATAGGAGTTTAATGACTGGTCTCTGTTATCATGAGTCAGAAATTTATGTATCCGTCACGTAAAGTATTGATTTGTGCTTGGGTATATTAAAAATAGCTATGGAGGGAATATGGGTTGACTGTAGATGGAAATCATAAAAATTTTCATGTCAAAACTAAGACTCGTGAAGAGAAAATAATTTTTTGTTAGTTCGATATTATCAGTTTATTTTATTTTATGTGCTTGGTTATTGTATTACCAAAAAATTTTTTTGAGAACATAAGCTTATTAAATACTGATGATGTTATAATATGATTGGGAGAAGTACAGGTTCTGAAAGCAATTGTAGCCATAAACGATGCTGAGTACATTTAATAGATGTAGAGGATAACATTCAATTGCAAGTTGCATTTTGACATGTAGATGCTTAGAATTGTAATTAGAAACGGTTCAATCTATTATCTTAATGTTGGGTACAAACATCAACCCAGAAAGATTACCATTTCAGTCGGCATAAAGAATAGTTAGACTATTCAGGCAAGCATTAAGCAATTATTCATGTATTTTTAGTAGTTAATGAATGAGAGTCTTCGCGTTTGGGTACAGGTAAAAGCTGGTGTAGTTGAACAGAATCTCTTACATGTTTAACCCCTTTCTACGCAACCAACCGTCAGGCTTCACCAATTTAAATAGGTGTACACTTGCCTATCCCTGCACAACAAGACTAGTCTTTTTTTTTGTCACTGACTAGTAGTTTGAAAACTGGAACCCTTCATGACGTCATATTAACTCTTCTTAATGAGGTAGTGTTAACTGATGGAATTGGATGAAGGCCAAACTGTTCCAAGACGATGATGTAAGTAACAACAACTCCGACAATCTAAAATAATAAAGTTTGGGTGTGTTTAAAACTAAATATTTCACACGTCTAGTACTCAGCTCTTTCGTTATGTTTTTAAACGTTTAGTAGCTTGGACTATTTTAATCAATTCAAATACTTCACCAACGTAAGCATAACGAAAAAATTGACTACTAAATTCATTGGAGCAAACGTTTAACCGCCACAAACAACGATTTGTCAACAACAAAGAATCCGCATCCAGTGAATCGAACTGGGGCACATGACTTTAAATATGCTGCTTTCTATGTACGCAACCATTGAAAATGATAGTTTAATTGAAGCATTTGTTTCCCACTAACCTTACATGTTGCGTTATTTCCCTTTGCTATGAACGCGTACAAACTTCTTTTACACCTCTCAGCCTGTAACGAAAAAAGACATTTTCTAAACTGACTGCATTATCTTGTGCGTTACTTACGGCTTCAGTCACACCACTGCAGGTTACAACAAGAAGCAGAAGCTTGAAGAAATAAAGACTATTCAAAATTACCATTGATGCAAAACGAATGTTAGCTGCATGAACATAAAACAACACATACGAAACGATACAAAGCCGCGCGCACCAAAAGCAAGTACAAACGCATATTAATGGTCCAAAAATATCGTTCAATTCGTTAGTAATTCGACACAGTACACAAAACCTATGACTGCATTGATCAACAATTTCAGTACTTCTCTCAGACTGCACGACGTGCGAAAGACTCTGAAATTGAGTCTTAATTGAGAAACAACAGAAGAAGAAAATAGATTCGATGGTCATTTGTATAATAATTTCAAAATAGTGTCTATAGGAGAATAGGATTACATATATAAGCTTGTCATTAACTTCTGTAGTTAGGTAAATAGTTGCAGCAACGAGATAAATAGAAATGACGAATGAAAATGTGAAAAATTGTAGATTTCGAGTGGATGAATTTGTTATGGCGGGTTCTTTAACGGTGAATAAATCTCTGATCAGGTGTATCAAATCCCATTTCCCTCTAAATGTTATGAAGTAAATCAAGATCATGTACAAGCTGTGAAGAAATGTGGTGAAAATCCATAAATATACAGAATAGATGTTTCTGAAAAATAAAATATCGACCACAAAAGTAGAAAGAGATGACAGAAAGAATATGAAAGTTAGGGAACTATGCCATATTTTCCAGTTTGCTGAAGACGGGAGGTCATGTTTGTTTCCTAATGGTATGAGACCAAAGACTTGTGCCATTCGTAGGAAAGGGCGAAATGTTTGGAGGGACCAATTCGCAGACTGATGCTTACTGAAGAACATTGTTGATTTGATATGCAGCACAAGTAGAAGAGAAATGGTGATGTTGTTTTGATTGCCATACTCTTTCAAAAAGATTGGAACGCATATTAATGGGTGTTGGAGTGTTTACTTGGTACAATGAGTAATCATTTTACAGTAAACAAACCATTAGTGAGTCCATTAAGAGTGATAGCCACCCTTAATATTGTCGGTTCTTTCAAAACACTTCACTATACAAACCCCTTCTCACTGTTCCAAATTGATTTTATAATCAAAGGTGTAATGACTATTGATTGTAGATTTAATGATTGTCTAGAGATAAACGAGAGGCCAAAACTATGTTTGCTTTCCTGGTTGTTATTGTATGCTTAAGTGTAATAACTTTTATAGAAGTCGTATATTGTGTCTTTCTTTTTTAATGGATAGCAGTTGGTAGGCAATAGACATCAATCATATCTAAATATAAAATTGGTTGAGGTGGTATTGACTGCCCAATTTCACAGATGAAGGTTCCAATTTATTTTACTTTTATTAAGGTACCATTTTTGGCCTGTAGGGATAAATACTCCACCTTTATCATTTGAGTGTACAATAAGTAAGCATTGTAGTGGAGAAAACGTAAATAATAGTACTAAGGCTTTTTACTTCTTTAAGCACAATAAGTTATCATGGAATGATGGTTAATTCTTATAGGTCGATCGCAATCAAATACAATTATATAATGCAAACTGTTTTAATTAGAATTATTATTGTAAGTTTTGCCAGGGACATCAATTACATGAAGTTGTTGAAAGAGAATGATATAACTGATGATTCCTCCAATTATCTAAATAGAAATTATTATCAATTCATAAAATTGTTTATTAGTAATTGAGATATTACTGTGGTTATCAAAGATTTGCCAATAACAAAATACCCATTAGCAGTAAATTGTGCATTCTTCCATCCATTTATCATTTTGAATTCCTGTTTAATTTACATTATCATTAAAAGTTTGGTTATAACGGAAAGAGGACTTACCCTGATTGTGGCATTTCCTTTCTTCGTTAAATATTCTACCAACATTTGCTTTGTAGTTTTTGCCTTCAAAAAAATTGAAATTTTACTTAAACAAATCAAGACATAAACATGTTTAAAAAGTATACCGTCTCAGTGACAGAGCTGCAAATTTTGATCAGCACAAATATTTTTCCTGCATAAAAACAATCCAACCATACTACAATAAGAACTCTAGACATTTGCAATTGGGAGTATTCCCTAAACATAAACAACATGTAAGAAAGGGAACAGACTCGCGTTGACCACAAACAAATGCCTATAAAAACCAAAAGTCCGTAAACATCGTTCAATTCAGAAACAATGTTGCACAAAAAATTGTATTTTTCTTTAGACGATTCGAATGTTTGAGTAGAATAATCTTTAGCTGAACATACAACGACTAATACGTGGCGAAATTCATTTTTGATAGTAAAACAACAAAATATTAACATTGATTCGCTTACAAATTGCATTACAATCTCATAAAAATGTCTTTCAATTAAAATCGCCTGCCCAATTGGAGAGTTCTCCGGGTCATCGTAAATAACAAATATAGAAGTGCAGCAGTGAAGTGCCATGATTATCAATAATACACAGAATTCAGTTCGGGTGTGAGAAGTTTTAAATATGTTTAAGGAGAATAAATCACTCCAGATCTTAACCAAGTGCCATTTGTTTTGAAAAGTTTTAAGAAGTATTAAGGCAGTGTACGTTGAATTAAATAAATTTGCTGCAGTAATTAGGATACTTCGATCAGTAATAAAGTAGTTATAAACATTTAAGGCGGCAAAGAGTATTGTGATTGTAGTTGAAATGAAAGTAATTGAACTGTTCCATAATCTCCATTTCTCTGTCGACGGGAGTCCATTTTCGTTTCTTAATGGTAAAATACCAAATAGTTGTCCCGTTAGTACGAAAGGCCGAAATGATTGAAAAGACCAGGAAAAACAGTGGCTGCTTGTTTTTGGCATGTTTAGAGTTATAATGAAATAAAAATAAGAGATAGGAGTAATTAGTTTTTTAATCGATTATCGGTGTGCGCAGATAAACACGCGTCAGAAATTTATGTATCTTTCACGTGAAATATTGATTTGTGCTTAAGTGTATTAAAAACAGCTATGGAGGGAATATGGGTTAACTGTAGATGGAAATCATAAAAATATTCAGGTCGAAACTAAGACTCGTATAAGAGAAAATTAGAAAAAAGTCGAAATTTTACGAACGTTTTTACACTAGTTCGACATTGCTATTTTATCCTATTGTATGTGCTGGGTTATTGTATTACTAAAAATTTGTTTGAGCACATAAGCTTATTAAATACTGATGATGTTGTAACATGTTTGGGAGAAGTATAGGTTCTAAAAACAATTATTGCCTTAACATTCAATAGATGTAGAGGATAACATTCAAATGCAAGTTGCATTTTGACAGATAGCTGCTTGGAATTGTGATTAGAAACAGTTGGTACAATATCAACCCAGAAAGATTGCCTTTACATTTAGCGTAAAGAAAAGTTAAGACTTTTCAGGCAAGCGTTAAGCAAATATTAATGTATTTTTAGTATCAATTAATGAGGGCCGACGTTTGGGTACATGTAAAAAATGGTATAGTTGAACAGAATCATGTACGTTTACCAGCTGCTTTATGCAACCAATCGTCAGCCTTCACCAATTTAAATAGGTGTACACTTCTTTAACTCTGCACAAGTGCAAGACTAATATTTTTTGTCATTGACTAACTAATAGTTCGAAAATTAGAACTTTTAAATGGAGTAATTTCTTCATGACGTCATATTAATTCTTGTTAATGAGGAATTGGTAGTGTTAACTGATAGAATCTGATAAAGGCCAAACTGTTCCAAGACGATGATGTAAGTAACAACAACTCCGACAATCTAAAATAATGGAAGTTTGGGTGTGTTTAGAACTAAATGTATCACACGTCTAGTACTCGGCTCTTTCGTTATGTTTTAAACTGGTAAAGTTTTACGGCATTGATTATTTTAATCAATTCAAATACTTTACCAATGTGTGCAGAACGAAAAAGTTGACTACTAAATTCATTGGAGCAAACGTCTTACCGCCAGAAACAACGATTTGTCAACAACAAAGAATCCGCATCCAGTGAATCGAACTGGGGCACATGACTTTAAATATGCTGCTTTCTACGTATACAACCATTGAAAATGATAGTTTAACTCAAGCATTTCTTCTCCACTAACCTTACATGCTGCGTTACTTTCCTTTGCTATAAACGCGTACAAACTTCTTTTACACCTCTCAGCCTGTAACGAAAAAAGACATTTTCTAACCCGACTGCCATTATCTTGTACGTTACTTACTGCTTCAGTCACACCACTGCAGGTTACAACAAGAAGTAGAAGTTTGGAGAAAAATAGACTATTCAGAAACACCAATGTTACGAAATAGATGTCAGTCATATTTGAATTAATATGAAACAATGAGTACGAAACGATGCAAATCCGGGCGGCCCAAAAACAAGTACAAACGCATATCAATGGTCCAAAAATATCGTTCAATTTGTCAGTAATCTGACACAGCACACAAAACCTACGGCTACATCGGTCAAAAATTTCACTACATCTCTCAAAAATTTCACTACATCTCTCAGACTGCAAGTCATGCAAAATATTCTGGAATTGATTCTTGATTGTGAAACCACAGAAAAAGAAAATAGATTCGATGGTCATCTGTATAATAATTTCAATGTAGTGCCTGTAGTAGTATAGGATATTTGATGCAAGCTTGAAGTCGGAAGTTAGGTGAATTGTTGCAGCAACAAGATAAATTGAAATGATGAATAAAATTGTGAAGAATTGTAGATTTGGAGTGAATGCAGCTATTACGGTGGGACCTTCAGCAGTGAATAAATCTCTGATCAGATGTAACAAATCCCATTTACGACTAAATGTTATGAGGTAAATCAAGATCACGTATAAGCAATGAAGAAATGTGGTAAATATCCATAAATACACGGATCGGTTATTTGTGTAAAAGAAGATGGCGACTACAATAATAAAAAGAGATGACAGAAAGAATATGAAAGTTAGGGAACTATGCCATATTTTCCAGTTTTCAGACGATGGGAGGCCATGTTTGTTTCCTAATGGTATGAGACCAAAGACTTGTGCTAGTCGTAGGAAAGGGCGAAATGCTTGGAGGGACCAATTCAGAGACAGATTCTTATTGAGGAACATTGTTGATTTGATTTGGTGTGTAGCTCAGGTTGAAGGGGAATGGTAATGTTGTTTTGGTTGCTATACCCTTATGGTGATTGTGATTGATTGAAACGTGTATTAATAAGTGTTGCATTATTTTCTTAGTAAATTGAGTAATCATTACGTTAATAGCGAGTCCATTAAGAGTGATGAGCCACATTAAGTTTGTTGAATCTTTCAAGATACTTAGCAAAATTGATTTTTGTAGGTTATTATTATTGGTTTGGAGCTTTGTTTTGATAAGCATTTGAGGAAAATGAGTTTCTGTATTGATTAGATGTCTTTTTATCACTAGTCGTTGCTGTGTGTTTTGTCCTCGTTATAAATCTTATGGTAGTCGTTTAGTGTGGTAGGCAGATGCTTGTTTTTTGATAAGCATTTGTTGCTGAATTCTAATATTGTCAATGATAAGAAATAATGGACTTCAATAAACTGGTTTATTATGTGCAGTTGATTACTTAATTCGTACATTGAGTAATCATTGTACAGTAATAATGAGCCCATTAAGAGTGATAAGCAAACGTGTACATTGTGGATTCTTTCAAGGCACTTAACAAAAATGAACTGTTGATAGTTTTATTGATTATTGGTTTGAAGTTTTATGTATAAGCACTGCGTATTAACTATTATGAAATCTTTTTCTAAGTAAATGTCTTTGGGTATTCAAATGTAAAAATTATTAAAGCATGGATTTTTATTGTGAACATCCATAGAAAATTGTAGATTGAAATAAACCATTTTTTAGCTTTCAGTTGGGTCTCGAAAATGTTTTCTGTAAAGCTAAACAAGATTCAAATGGACTCTAATGGAAACCAATTGTGGTTATATATTTCAGATCGCTTTACGTTTTAAATGTCCAATTGGTACCAAACCGTTTCTTTCAGATCCAATTGGTCCTTGTTGGAAATCAACTGGGGCCAGCAAGAGTGTATAGGGCAATATTCCAATATCGGTTCTCAGAGGTTTCCGATTAAAATTCGAAATTACAGTTGAAGTAAAAGTTGTTAAACTGTCCCAACACTTGAACGAAAGACCGAAATGCAGGGAAAGTTTAGGAAAGAATGTTTCTTCTGTAGGGTGCCATATTGAAGTGGAGTGTTGTTCAGTTTCTTTTTTTTTTTTTTTAGGGGCAATGATTTGGAACAACATTATGTTTTATGAGGCAAAAAGTTGAAATTGTGTGGTAACCAGCAGTTGTTATTTTTAGATGGGTAGGCTGAATTGTAGCTCTGCTGAAATTTTTTATAAGATCTCTGTGGAAATTTTTTTTATAAGAAATAGAGACTCATTGGTTTAAGGATACAACTTTATTTCGGGCAATTCATAAAGACATTTAATATATGGAGAGGACGACATTCAATACATATTACACCAAACCCATAAGGTTCGCGAGTACACCAATCTAAGTGTCTTCAAACGTGTACTGCCTCTGGGTTGTATGCATGTATACGTATTGAGTAAGGTCAACCTCATACAATGTAATTCATAATTATAACGTTGGAGTTTGGTGAGACCGTATACTTTGCCTATAAAGTTTAGGATTATTCCATCTGTACATGGTGACCATAACCTTTTGCCTGTATATGGAGTAAGGTGGGATATTTAGAGGTCTGCAAGTACTGACCCATTTTTGTAAGTTCACATGTGCACAATCCTACCTATTTTTCTAAGAGTGTAGTTGGAGTGATTTCTTCATGACGTCATATTAACGCTCTCTAGTAGCATTTTGTGATAGGATCTGATATAGGCCAAATTGTTCCAAGACGATGATGTAGGTAACAATAACTCCGACTACCTACAAGTACAGATTAATTTAATTAGAGTTACATATTTCACACCTCTAGTACTCAGCTCATTTCGTTCAGGTGATAAAATTACACTGCATGAATTATTTTAAAGGGGGGGGGGGGGTGTCACTAAAAATATAAAATATTGGGGATGAAAGATGGTAAAATGTTCTACCTTTTCTTCCATTGCACCTACATCCGTAAGCGCTTACATTTTTTACAATTTAATCCCAAAGTTACAAGTCTGAATTTAGGGTTTTAACAATTCCCAGATCTAGTGATGACGTATTATACGACGGTATGAGCCGCCGATAGTTGCTCCAACCGTAAACAATGCTACATTATAGCGTCGCATAACACGTCACACTTTGATTTGGGAAAAACACGAAATTCAGACTCTTAACTTGGGGATTAAATTGTAAAAAATGTAAGCGCTCACGGATGTATGTAGGTGCAATGGATAAAAAGGTAGAACATTTTACCATCTTTCATCCCCAATATTTATATTTTTAGTGGCACCGCCTCTTTAATTAATTAAAAATTTCACCAACAAAATGAACAAACTGACTACTAAGTTGAAAGGAACGAACGTTTTACTGCCACAAAAAACGATTTGTCAACAATAAAGAATCCGCATCCAGTGAATTGAGCTGGGGCACATGACTTCATATACGTTGCTTTCTGTGTAGATAACCGTGAAAAAAATTTTTTTATTGTAAACTTTTTTCCCCACTTACCTTACATATTGCGTTATTTCCCTTAGCTATAAACGCGTACAAACCTCGTTTACACCTCTCAGCCTGTAATGGAAACTGACATTTTCTAACATAGTTGCATTATCTTGTACGTTACTTACTGCTTCAGTCACACCACTGCAACTTAGAACAAGAAGTAGAAGCTTCAATATGAAATGACCATTCAAAATCACCAAGGATGCGAGTTTAATGTTAGCTACATTAGAGCTAATTTGACACAATGAATACAAAGTAGTGCAAAGCCATGCGGACCAAAAACAAGTGCAAACGCATATCAATGGTCCAAAAATATCGTTCAATTCGTCAGTAATTCGACAAAGTATAGAAAACTTATGACTGCATCGGTCAAATACTTCAGTACTTCTGTCAGACTTCAAGTCATGACAAAGACTTTGAAAAGCTTTCTTAATTGTGAAGCAACAGAAAAAGAAAATAGATTCGATGACCAATTGCGCTAAGGTTTCAAAGCAGTACCGGTATATGGACAGGATTGATATAATCGTGCCATTAATACGTGAAAATGTGAATATAGTTGCAGCAACAAAATAGATTGAAAAGAGAAATAAAAATGTGAAAAACTGTAGATTATGAGTGGATGCAACTATTGCTATGATGGGGTCTTCAGGTGGGAATAAATCTCTGATTAGGTGCAACAAATCCCATTTACGTCTAAACATTATAAGATAAATTAAGATCATGTATAAACAGTGAAGAAATGCAATTGGAATCCACAAAAACATTGAACGGGGGTTTGTGTAAAAGAAGATGAACACCATAATAGCAGAAAGAGTTGATAGAAAAAATATGTAAGTTAGGGAACTATGCCACCACTTCCAGTAGTTCGAAGATGGGAGGCCATTCTTGTTTCCTAATGGTAGGAGGCCAAAGACTTGTGCTAGTCGTAGGAAAGGGAGAAATGCTTGTAGGGACCAATTCAGAGACAGATTGTTATGGAGGAACATATTTGATTTGGTGTGTGGCTCAGGTTGAAGGGAAATGGTAATGTTGTTTTGCCATACTCTTTCAAAAGGTTATTGATTGGAACGCGTATTAATGGGTATAGGAGTGTTTACTTACTACATTGTGTGGTTTTTTGTTTGGTGGTTCTATGGTGATTATCTAAGTGAAAAATAATGGATTGTTCAATATTTACTGTTGGTGTTTGACAAGTTTTTTCAATTAATCGATTCTATTAGAAAGTCATAATATTTAATTGATTTTTGGAGTTAACTATCATTATTAGAATGGGGAGACAACTGGTGTCGTAATTGAAAATTATTTACACTTAACTGACAAAATTATTGAAGGGTTTGTTGTTGTTTAATCGTAGTAAAATCTTAAAATCTTAAATTATTTATTATCAGTACGAAATTTATTACCACTGAACACGTTCAGTGTTTATCTGAGTTCTTTCGTATGTAATGATTCAGCATTAGAAAAGCAAATGGCGTCGTTGCGTAAACTGAAAGAGGGACAAATGGTGAATTGAGTGAATTTTAAAATTAGAAAACTTGTTTTAAATATTTAAAATAACATAGTAATAGCTAGAGCTTAACAGTGTTCACAAGCGTTTTTAAAAATATTTATTAATTAATTTAAATGATTTTTAAATCTTTACAGTTGTCAAAACGGGTTGTATGCTCTAATCCATGGCGTTGGCGTTTGAGGTCATTTTTCACGACTGCAATGCAAATGGCCGATTTTATCAAATGAATCACCAGTTTCAATAGATGTCTAATATTTTAAACTTATTTGTCTAATTTTGTGCCCCTGTAACTGTCCACCGGAAGCTCGACAAATCAGGAAACTACGTAGAAGTGGAAACCAAAGCAAGAAAACGTGCTTCCTGAGATGGGGCTTAATTTAATTCTGCAAACTGTAAGTAACCAATTTTTTTTTTATTTTTTTTTTAAGAACGGTTAGTTTAGTCGAGACAAAAAGTTTGGTTTTTTTTTTTAATGTGAATAATTTTAAGTTTAGTACAACTACACACCCCTTATTTACTTGTGATTAGTTTCAAATTTTAAGGGGGTACTGGAGCCGCCATTTTGGCTAATAGAAGTTTATTTTTTTTTGAGTTTTCTAGGCAGTATATTGACA
>JAQGAS010002276.1:0-11463 GCA_034686365.1 Pachymerium ferrugineum
ATCGCGTGAGTGCTTACAGAAGTCGCAGAGAATTCTACAGACATTGCAAAGCCCAATTGCATCGCCTACGATTAGGTTGACTGATGCAAATCAAGCTCCGTTGCAATTACAACTCCCAGAACGTAAATCTCGATTGCCACCATTGCATATCAAACCTTTCAATGGCAGCGTGGACGATTGGCAGAGGTTTTGGGACCAATTTATAGCGACAGCGGAAACGAATTCAAGTGCGTCAGACATTGAAAAGCACACATTTTTAAGAACTTTACTAACAGGATCGGCTTTAAAACTTGTGGAAGGCTTGGAACTTTCAGCTGATAATTACAAGGTCGTGAAGGAGAAATTAGAGAAGAAATTTGGGGAAAAGGACGATATTATCCAAGCTCATGTTGATGCTATTGAAGGCATGAAGCCGATGATGAACCCAAGTACTAGTGAGATAAAAGAGACGTTCGAAAAAATTAAAACTAGGATCGACGCATTAGAGGCGCTTAAAGTGCCATTGGACACTTTGGGCAGAACCCTAACGAAAAAGATATTGCATCTATTTCCTCAGAATATTTGCAAGTCGTGGTTTAAACATGCCAGAGAGCAGGAGTTGCATAAAACGAACCTTAAGGCGCTGGCTACTTTTTTGGAGGAGGAGGTAGAAGATTTACAGGCAGCTTGGGAGGTGACGAGAACTGATTCAGGAGAAGAAGAAAGTGACAGCAATGGAGGTAACAAGCACTCCACCACAGAGGCGTCTCATTTATCCGGATCACTCAAGAAACACTTCAAGACCGAACTGACAAAAAGTAAACCAAACAATAACGTTGCAAAGTTTCGGCGGGAGAGGGATAGAGCTTCAATGACATGTTACAGATGTCAGCAGATGGGACATTTATCGTTTGAGTGTAGCAAACCTAGTCCACGAACTTCAGGGAGTGATAAGAAGGATAAGGCCCAGATGACGTGTTACAGATGTCAACAAGTGGGACATTTATCGTATGAATGCAACAAGCCTAGTGTACGTAGTGTAGGTGGTGACAAAAGGGTGAGCTCTTGCTTCATTCGATCCAAGGTGCCTAATCTGACGGTAGTTGACTGCTGGGTAGACGTGCTTGGCAGGCGTGTTGACGCTCTCATTGATCCAGGGGCAAACTGTACAGTGATTGATAAGGGGTTTTTGAAGGTGGGTACTTATATTCGACCTAATGAATTTGGAGATCAGTTTGAAACTCCGAACGGGAAAAGGGGGATTGATGGGTACATTGATATGGAATTTTGTATCGATAGGGTGCGTTACAAACTTGAGGGGGCTGCTGTTGCTTCTGGTTTGCCTTTTCCAGTGATTTTGGGGACGGATTGGAGGGCAAAGGCAAGGTTAGTTTTTACTTTTAATTCAAGAGGGGATGTTGAGATTACTAGGGAAAGTGGTGAACAAAAGAAGTTGAATTTTTTTATTTTGCGTAAGGCTAGTGCAGAGGTTTGTCAGAAAAGTAAGGGTGGTAGTGAGGAAGTTAGTTTGCAAGAGAATGGCGTTATTGAAGGTAAGGCTGAAGGGTCATTGACCAATTTTCAGCAAGGTGTCGAAAATATCATTGGTGGGGTTGACTCTAGCGTAACTGATAAACAGAGAGAGGTTGAGACAGGTTATGTTGTGCAAGAGAGAGGCGTTTAGCATTGATGGCAGTATAGGTTTGTGTATTGGTGAGGAATGTGAGGTTCCTCTCAAGACTGAACAGCCTATTAGAGTTAAACTTAGACGCTTTAATGGGAGGGACGTGCAGAGGTTGACTGAGACAATTGTAAAATGGAAGGAATTGGGCATTTGCCAAGAGTCAAAATCTAAGTTTAATTTTTCCTTTTTCACAGTCGATCAGCCTCATCATCCGACCACTCCTTGGAGGCCTGTAATCGATTTACGCCCTCTTAACAAGGAGGTGGATATGGAAGTGTATCGTATGCCTACCATTGATGAAATTATCGAGGTTTTAATGGAGAGTGAGCCTGAATATTTCAATTCAGCAGATATTGTTATGGCATATTATAATATCGCACTTAAGGCATCTGATACTCACAAGATTGCGTTTAATACTCCTTTGGGGCACATGGAATTGCTACGGATGCCAGTTGGGTACAAGCTTGCACCTTTGGTGATGCAGAGAATTATGGATTCGTTGTGCAATGGAGTTGTGGGTACTAGAGCTTATGTTGATGATATAGGGCAAGGGGGAACTCCGGTTGATATTGCCTTAGATAGGTGGGAAAGTCTTCTTGAGGCATTGATTGCGAAGGGGTTGAAGCTTCATATAAAGAAATGTCAAGTCTTGCAGAAAGAGATAAAATTTTTAGGTTATATTCTGTCAGCCAAGGGCAGAAGACCTGATCCTGATAGGTTAGCTGATATTGACAGATTTCAGGTTTTTCGTAACGTTAAAGACGTTAAGGCTTTTCTTGGGTTTGCAGGATATCATCGTCAGTTTATTAAGGGATATGCAGCTAAGGCTAGTTGTCTGACGATGCTGACTCGTAAGGATGCTAAGTTTGAATGGTCTGGCGTACATTCTAACGCAGTTGAAATTATTAAAGTGAATTTGAAAAATTGCTCGTGGTTGGGTATTTTTAGGCGAGATTGTGAGACCATGCTATCGGTTGATGCTAGTTACGAGGGTTTAGGAGGTTGGCTTCAGCAGAGGCAAGGAGGGAAGTGGATTACCATAGCTTTTGCTTCTAAAGGTATTCCAGACTCCTATGCTAGTGCACACTCCAATGAGTTAGAGTGCTTGGCTGTGCACTGGTGTGTCGCAGAGAAGTTTCGTTTTTATTTGCTGGGGATTAAGTTTGTGGTCATTACGGACAATTGGGCTGTATCGCATTTGATGCAGAAGAGGGAGCTGAATCGCAAGTTTGCGCGTTGGATTATGGATTTGCAGGAATTTGATTTTGAGGTTAGGCATAAAGCAGGAAGGAACAACGTCGTGCCAGATGCTTTATCTCGGGCCGTTTCCTTGGGGGATAGGCGATTGGTAGTAATGGCGGTTTTGTTGTTGAAAGACGAGCGCTTGCGTAAAGCTCAGCAGGGAGACGAATTTTGCATTAAAATGGCAGACAAGTTAGGGGAGAATTTTGCTCTTAGAGGGGGCATTCTTTGTAAGAGAACTGTACATAAGGGTTATGAGAATTGGTGTGTGGTTGTGCCTGGATCGATGATTGACGAGCTCATTGAGCATCACCATATTGAAGGGGGACATTGTGACGCGTTTAAAACTAGCTCACGGCTAGTCAAGCGTTATTGGTGGCCTGGTTTCATTGAGCACATTAAAAATTGGACAAGAAATTGCATTCCGTGCTTGCGGCACAACTACCGCACGGTTAAGGCCGAGGGTTTATTACACCCTAGACGAGCACCTTTTCGTCCTTTTCATACCATTGCCATGGACTTTGGTGGGCCCTATTTGTCCAGCTTTGGATTTTCATACATGTTCGTGGCAGTGGAACTGTATGCACGTTTCTTAATAGCAGAGCCTTTAAGGGACATTAAGTTTTCAACCACTATTCGGGCAATTGAGGAGAAGATTTTTGACCGTTTTGGAGTAGCCCGTAAGTTCGTTGTTGATGCTGGGACGTCACTCATATCCAGCGAGATGAGGGAGTTTGCAGAACGTTTTGGGATCGAGATTGAAGTCACCCCACCGTATCACCATGCTTCCAATGGATTGGCGGAGGGCGAGGTTAAGAAGATCATACAAATTTTGCGGAAATCTTCAGAGGGCGGAAAGAATTGGCCAAAGTTGTTACGAAAGGCGGTTTGGGCCATCAACACTAATGTACATTCGTCATTAGGTTTTTCTCCCTTTGAGTTAGTACATGGTTTTGCACCGTCTGATACTGAGGACTCGTTGGCAGTTAACATTCCAGGAGACATTGGACTGGAAGAACTGTGGCGCAAACGTCAACAAGCTGAACAAAATCTGTGTAAGGCGCAGTTGGCTCAGAAGCGGCATTTTGATAGAGGACGCGTCACATCCAATCATAAGGTTGGCGATTTGGTATTGTATAGCAAGGGCGCACGAGTGCGGAAGTTCGATCCTTTATTTGAGGGCCCTTACAAGATTGAATCCACATTGGGCAGCGAGGTGTACATCCTGGTGGACGACAGTGGGAGGTCATGGAAGGCGCATGCATCTCAGTTGCGTAAGTTTCAGGAGAAGCGTATGGCTCAGGCCCGACGAGGACGTCGGCTTCCCGCAGTTGTGGCCGTGTGAGGTGGTCGGGGAAGGGTTAAGGGTAAAGGGTTGTAACATCCCTAGGTTGGGGTCACGTGGTTGACTCTGGCCTGAGGGTATTTTGTCATTTTGTATTGAGAGTGGAAATAAAGAGTTAGTCTGGTTCATGCAAGCAACATGAGTGGTCGTGTCTTTCATTGCCAGGCTCACAGAGTTTCTCATACATTTAATGTATAAAATTAATTAATAATCAGCTGATTTGTACGCAACACAGGTTTTTGTGCAATACGATACTAGAGTGAATTCATAATACAAAAAAAGAAAATGTACAATCAAATACACACTCCATCCTTATATAAAGTTTAAGTTTTTTTTGTTTATATTTCAGATTGCCATTCCTTAACTAAACATCGCTAAAAATGTGACACGATCGAGTCGGCCAAACGCGTTAGACAACAGTGTTTATAGACCTTGAAGAGAAGGAGAAAATTGCTATAGAAGTGTCACATTCTTCTATAGCAATATTCTCCCTCTCTTCAAGATCATTATGCATTCAACCCTGTACTGATTTGATTTACTACAATGAAGTCAAGTTGACCTGGGATCACCTGTTTACGGTTAGTTTTTTATATAATAAAAAGGAAGTCATTGAGGAAGTTTTAACTTTTCCTTTGGTTAAACTTGTATGCGATATTGGGTCTAACATGGGTATTTTGCTTAGAACGTCTGTCATGTCTTTGCCGGATGATCTTTTGCAATTGAAAAATATTTTTTTTTTTTTTTCAATTTAAAATTTCTAACACTAGACTGGGCTGGTAGTTATTGAAAAGACCATGCCTGGCTCCCTACTAACGAGTACATACACGTTACATATGCGTATAAAATATCTTAACTTAAACTTGTGCAACTAAAAAATTAATCCAGAAATCTAGTCTCCTTTCATCTTTCAATCAATGGTCTTAATGAATTAAAAATCGAGTCAAAGTTGAAACCTGTGATTTCCAATGCACAAATTAAATTTAATCACATACTTAAAATTTGACTTTATTTTTACAGTCGGCAGAGCTGAATTCGCAATTGAGTGATGCCCTCCCAGGGAACTTCACATCTGCTGGAAAAGATTTTCCAATCTCACAATAGCAGCTCCCCCGTATGCCAGACACAATTACTCCAACTATTAGCGACCAAATTGATTAAATTTACTTCGGTTCTCACGGCAAAGTCAAAAAAACTCCCGGCAGAACTGTGAGGCGAACCCAGCAGTTGATTTAATATATTTTTGTTGAAACATTAATTCATGTAATTTTAAATCTGCCGATTTTATTTTAGATCTCAAGACCAATTTCAGCCCATGGAGATTGGGTTACGATAACGACTAGGACGAATATGATTAGTTAGAAGTAAATGAATAGTTTACGACTCATTTTTAGTCAAATTTTTAATTTTCTTTTCCTTCAAGAAATTTACAAATTGGAGAGACTTTACCATTGAATTGAAGGAACCCAAATTAGACGTTTGGAAAAATAATTTGGATACAGAAAAAACAGGAGATGGAAACGAGAAATGTTCGAGAAAGGGACCAGATTTAAACAAAAAATTTAATTGTAGTGCGTGTAAGTATTTAACTGATATAAAATGGAATTTAATGGGCCATATGTGTGAATCAACTTGTTCTAACTCCCTATTCACTCCAAAATCTTTAACACTAGGCTGGGCTGGTAGTTATTCAACAGACCACGCCTGGCTCCCTACTAAAGAGTACACACACGTTGCACTTGCGTATAAAAATATTTTAACTTAAACATGTACAACTACTGAATGAATCCAGAAAGCTAATCCTTCCATCTTTCAATCAATGGTCTTAACCAATTAAAAATTGAGTCAAAGTTGAAACTGTTGGAAACAGTAATTTAGTGTTATGACGTAACAGTGAGATTGATATACATGTAATAGTATTGTAATAGAAGAACTATAGTAAAAGTTGTTGTGAACAGCAAGACATGTATTAAGTTTCTTCAGGTTATGAGTATGTCAATCCATTAAAAACTGTGAAGACACACCCAGTAATTCTGATATCAGCATCCTAAAGATTAATTGCTTGAAATGGTACTGGATACTTTTCTGAATCTTTAATATTTTGGCAGTGAAGATCCAGAATAGTCTCCAGCACAATTTAAGCACTTTACTTGAACCATTTCTGGATCTTTGCTTTTTATTGATCTTTGAACGTATTTCTTTTTATTTATACGAACAGACGGTTGTCAACACTCAGCAAAACGTCATTGAATTTCCAACATTGTGGACCGCAAGCACCAGGAAGTTCTTTGCACACATACTAGTCAAATCTCTTCATATTCAACGAACCCTTGTGATGATTTTAACAGGCAACTCAGCATTATCTCGAATTGGTCATGTGAACCTAAGTTATTCTATAATGGTGTGACCAATTTGTCCAAAAAAAAAAAAACAAAACAAAAATTAAGGCCACCAGTTTTCTCTTCAACGACCACTCTCATAAATGTTTATATCCCGTTCTACGTACTCACTGCTCATCCTAACCCAATGACCTGTTAAAAACAGGTAGACATATACCTAACTATGCCAAAAAAGTCAAATATTTTTTTGTGCTGACTGAAATTATATGCATAATTTTAAAGTTTACGTACATCGAGTAAATGCTCAAATTCTTTTTACCTATGCACACTCTTTAACCATCAGCAAAATATGTACAAACCAAGTTACATAACTTAGCACTCCTTTTAAAACGAACAAAGATTTATTTATAATTACCTAAGGTGTCAACACCCTGTCTGCACATTTAAACACTCAAAGTGGCTTGTCCATCTCATATACTATTCTTTTACTAGTTTCAAACATTTTAGTATCTACCGATAAAAAGACAACGCCGTGACTCCCTTGCCCTTGCTTTTCTCCCTGTCAGAAACGAATATTCGAAGTGGAAAGAAGCGGAATAGAGTGCTACTTGATCATAAGCCTAGATTTGAAGTTGAAAAGATCTGGGCATGACCTAATTGTACTCTTTTTCGACTTTGGACTCTGTCTTGGAAATTCCTGTTTAATGATTGCTACTTCTGCTGCACTTTGGAATTAAATTGTTAAAAAAAAAAGCTCTCTAGCGTGGGGTGCGATGGAAGTAAAGGTAGAACTTTTTCCCGCTTTTCATTTCCAATATTAGTAATTTTAGTGAGACCCTCCCCTTAAAGTAACACGCAATCCTCTTATCAAGTTGCCATTGTCTGATTATTCGAAATACTTTAAAATGTTAGTTTTGAACTGTAATTTACTACTTAACTTTTTATTACGCGATGTAAGCGAACAAATGGGATCAATTTTAGTGCTGATTATGAGCTATTTTGTGACTTGACTATTTTATCCTTGAACTTACTATCTATGTAAATCGGCTGTTAAGTGTGAATTTCTCACATCGTCTATCATGTGAAGAGTTCGTAGTGATTTCGCTTCTAGTTTTGCAACTTGGTATTTGGCTAGCGAGTTACCTTATTTTAACGTAATGTTTAAAATATGATTAATTTGTTTCTTAAGGGTTGTCTGTCCGTTTAAGTAATTATTTGTTTATACATCAGATTCTCATTCCTTAACCTTCCATCGTAAAAATGTGACACGATCGAGTCGGCCAAACGTGTTAGACAACAGTGTAAATCTTCCAAAATGGCGATGAGTTGGCTGGCTGTTTCGGCAGTGTGAATATCTCATCATCCGCGAAGTTAATAATTCAGAATAATTTCGCTTTTAGTTTTGTATTTTGCTAAGGAGTAACACAATTTATTCGTAATGTTTCAGATAAAATCAATTTCTCTCAGAGGCTGCCTGTCCTTTAACGTAATTACTATATTACTATATTTCAGATTTCTATTCCTTAACCTAATAACCAATATCACTGTAACTTGAAATGTGATTGGTTATAAACTTGCCTGGATGAAGGTAATATTGCTTTTACCCAACCAGATCAGAATGTTTCAACTTCTAAAAAAAAAGAATGACAGTAAGTTCTTGCGAAGAATAAGTGTGTTGCTGAGGAATGTGAGAGAAACTGTTACAACCAGAAAATTTACTTTGACTGCATGAAAAGTACTACACAAAATAAAAAAAACCAAAAAGTTGGTGCTAATAATAAAAATTTGTTTTTTCATACAGTCTACCATTCATCAATTTACCTTTCGGAACATTTTTATCTGAACTACCGTATTAAACTTATATTTGAACTCTCATTACAAACCATTCCCCAAAAGATTGTTTTTGTGGGTTACATGAGACCTCACTATCAAGTTCTTAGATACCACAGCATTGCTAATGTCACTTTTAAGTAACATTTGTTAAATAATAGAGCAGATTTTAGTATTATCTATTTTTATCTATATAAAATTATTTGTGTGGTATTTCCGAGTTATAAATGCAATAAAACAGGCATAATTGTGCTCTGTACATATTAAGGTAATGACTCAGTTTAGTTTCAAATTACAAGAACAGTTACATAATTTTAGGGCGTAATAAAATATTATTAAGGCAGGTTGAAAGTACTAGTAAAATTTTTAACATTTACCTTCATGCAGTGTTTTAAATAAATTTTTTTAACTTGAGATATCACTTTTACCAACTCAGAAATTCACACTGTAGTCTAAAGACTGAGATAAAATGTATAGGACATACCGACTTAGTAGCTTCAGATTGTATCCCGCAGATGATTTTAGGGGTTTTTATACCGTTGGGTGCCACCCTTGAAAGGGCTGCCTTTCGGGCACGCGACCTTGAAAGACCATTTTTTTGATGCTTAGCGTTGAATCGGAGCAAAAAGGTGAATCGGATCACCCGCTGCATGTTGTCCGCCATTATTCTGTGATCACGACACCACTACACCGTAGCGCTACCTAGTGAGCAAACGGAACAACTAGAAAATAAAAATAAACAAAAAAAATTTTAAAAATTGAAACTTTTTCAATAATTCAAATTAGTAAAATATAATTTTTTTAAACTTTAAACGCGAATATTCAATTATCTTCAAAACTGAAAATTTTATAACGAAGAAACTAAAACTAAAAACGAAAACTCAAAACACTATACAAAAAACGACCTTACGAGAAACGTGATAACTTTCTTCAGTCTCGGTAAAAAAAATATATCTAATGTCTCTGTAATTTACCAAAACTGAAACTACTCTTATTGCCTTCTAAAAAAAAATTTGCATTAAATAAATTCTGGATTTTCTCTAAATTTGAGAAACTTTACTGCGTTGAATACGCGTGACTTAAAATAAGGACAAATTGAACGAGGGCTGGAAAATAAATGTTAAAAAGTTAAGTTGATTGGAAACTTTAAAACGACTGCCACTCCTGGATGATTGCTCAGGTGGAGGAATACCATTAAGAAAATTAAAAACTTAGATAAAAATACTAGAAAATAATTATTTTATACTAAGAAATGAATGTTCTAAACCCAAAAGAAGTCAAGTAAATGCATCCGTAAGGTCCATTTGTTGGTCGTAGTGATCTGATTCGGAATTTAATTTAACCTGGGACCCACTGACGGAACTTTCATTCCATGATATCTATGGAACGTCCCTGGGACATCAGTGGGCTATCTGGGGTAGTTGCTACAATCTATAAGCACTTTCTTTATATCATTACTCAAGTAAACCAATCTTATAACAATATTCACACGAGCTAAATTGCAAAAGGAAAGAAATGTGGGCCATATTTCTATCACGTGTTTACCGGCAGTTTTCCTCTTTGAATCAATATCAACTCTTGTCAACTTTAAATATAGTAATTACGATCTGGAAGGGTGTCAACTTGAAATTTGATTGTAATTTCTCTCGTTATACAAACTTGAACAAATGTAATGTCAAAATTCACGCACAGTTTGTGTAATCATTTACCTATCATTATTGCAAAAATAAGTATTGTAACGAGGAAATAAAAATAATACAGATGTAGTTTTCAATGATCAAAAACCATTTCCTTATGAATAATGTAGCTCTTATTAAATCGACAATAGAGTTTTTAAACGGTTATATTTAATATCATATATAAACAGAAAAATAAACCGTGTACAGGTATTACAAATATCAATAACGACTGACGTCACACGAACGTCACTAAATCTCAATGCTTAGACCGCTCCTAACAAACATTTTTATAACGAACTAAATCTTCAACATATCTTTTCACTAAAGAGATATGATGCGCTTCTCTTATTGGCGAGACCAAAACCCTCAACTTCAGTGTGAATACTATTTTAAAACTGTATAGGTTTAAAGAAGTTGGAAAATGTTCAAATTGACCTATTAAAAAAAAAGAAAAGTTGAAAAAAGTAAAAAGTGGATGTCATTGCCAAAGGAAAAGTACTGGAAATTCTTTTGTCACTCAAGAGTTATTGCCAACGCATATGAAAAAAATGATGACGGAATGATTTCAGATCATTTGATGATCCTGTCTTTAATGGGTTTAAGCACTTATTTGGCATGACTATTATAGTAAACCGATTTTTTGATACAAAAACAAAATATTCACATCAGCTAAAAGGAAGAGGAAAGAAACATGTTCCATATTTCTATCACGTGTTTACCTTCCCACACAATTCAACAAGTTTTCCTCTTTGAGTCAATACCAACTCTTATCAATTCACACATAGTAATTATGCAACCGGGTCTGCAAGAGTGTCAACTTAAAATTCGATTCTAATTTTCCTTGTTATACAAACTTTAACAATTGTATTGTCAAACTTCATTCACAATTTGTGTATTCACTTATCTATCAATATTGGAAAAATAATACAGACGTGGTTTTGAGTTAACAAAAACCATGTCCTTATGTGGGTGCAATGTAGCTCTTAATTGACGATAGTTTTTTAATTATTATATTTAAAACCATATACAGAAAAATAAACCGTGTGCCGTATTACAAATGTCAAGAATTACTAAGAGCATAAAGTCTCAACGCCTAAGCTCTTTTTATAACGAACATCCTAACAAACCTTTTTATAAAGAACTACAACTTCATCATACCTTTTCACTCCTAACTTTCGTGATCAGATTGTATACAAAAATGAAAATACATTTTTTCCCTTTCCCGCCTATTGAAATAAATTTTTCCTCTCTGCTTAGTTCCTCTTTGAGAATGTATCACTTTTAACTATAAATATAGTTCACATTCTTAAAACCTTAAATGTTAAAAAACATTTTTTTCCCTTTCCCGCCTATTGAAATAAATTTTTC
>JAQGAS010002277.1:0-11462 GCA_034686365.1 Pachymerium ferrugineum
GACATCTACAACTTTTCGATATCTTTGTTCGTTTTGAAATTATTTGGGTGATCAGGACTTAATTGTCACCCTGTATAGCAAATGAACACGTGTAAGTTATAATTAGTTAAATAGGCGATAGTTAAATGACTATAAATAAATGTTTATAGTTATTCTCTATACGTATTTACGCACGAATCTACTGTGATTTCGCGTGCATTTTAGTAAGTATTAGGCCTTTTCTTATTTTGTACTAAGTGTCGGTAAGAGGCGAACGAATATTTGTCAATATTCGTTCGGATAAGGGCGGAAATTCAACAATAACAAGTGTATTCGTTGTACTTTTGTATTCTATATTGAAAGTAAATAAGTAATCATCTATTTATTTCTATCCCTGGGTCAACTGAGCCTTGCGCCAGTTGAACCACTCTCATCTTGTTGTAACTTTATATTTTCATAAAAAGTTACTAATGTTCGCGGTAAGCAGTAATAGTAAAATTACTTTTATCTGTGACCCCGTCACACATTTTGAGGATAAAATTTATATATTGGCATTTTATTTTCAGTGGACAGAACTATGGATGAGAACAAGTACAGTTTACTAACATCGGCTGAGGTTTAAAACAGGAGAAACTACAGATGGATTTAGCTCGGTACGCCGAAGATGCCGATTTGGATAGATATTTTCGGGAACAAGAAAGAGATGGAGACCCCATGAAAATTCTTAAAAAGAAAAAGAAGAAAAGTTCAGCAATTGACGACAACGGTAAAATTATTAATTGCAAAACCAGTCGCTAGATGATGCCGTGTTCTATTTTAATTACATTTTAAATGATAATTCAACTACATTAAAAACACATATTTATTTTTTTTGCATGTAGATAAACCGAAATATAAAGGTTCAGCACCGCCAAACAGATTCATAATACGTCCAGGCAACAGATGGGATGGCGTGGACCGATTCGAACGATTTGAACGAGAACGATTCGAACGATTAACTAATGCACAAGCTCACAACGTAGATGTATATAAACGGAACATTGAAGATTTGTAAATGGCATATTGTTTTATCATCTTTAAATAAAACCAAGTGGAACTTAATCTACTGCTGGCTGCTCTAATTGAAGGCGCGCTTCTATCTGTAAACACTTTTGGCTGGTGTCGCACCTCGACTCAAAGTCATCTTGTTTGTCCATTTCCTGATACATCTCTAACGCAGTTTCGAATTTTGACACGAAGTGCGATTTAATTGGTGGAAGAACGTTGGCTAGGCTTTCGTACATTGGGATAACTACGAATTTTAAAAACACAATTTACTTCGGGTATAAAATACAACTGTCGAATGCATTATACACTCAACTGTTGTACCCACGGTGAAATATATTCTATTCTACCATGGTTGTACCCCATTAACTTTTACTCAATGTTACTATAGGGCCTCCGTAGTTCATTGCTTTGGCAAAACCCGGTTAGGCTTAATCGTATTTAATAAGCAGGAAACTTTTACTGCTAGTATTTTTTGAGGGTAAGTTATGCACTGGTTTCCGGATAGGGCTTAGCTTTGAAATTAATTGAAATTGGTAGAAACAATTAATTTTTTCTGGGATTACTCGAGGAATTACTTCCTAATCGAATAGTGATTCCACCTAGTGACGTATTTGAATGTTTATAATAATTTCATATTTTATTATCTGATTACGTATTTTATTTTTATCAAAATTAAAAACAAAAATTAAATGTCGGAGATTATAAAAAGTTATTAAATTAAATTATGAACGAGGTCAACCATGATTAGTGTTAAAATGTTATTCGAATTTGTCTCCAGGTGGCGTGTAAAGCTAAAAGTGGACTTAGTACAGCCATCCGCCGTGTAAGTAGTCCGCTAAGAAAATTCGAAAAACAAAGCGTAAGTCAAAATAGATGAATGGAACATAAGTATTTACTTATTTTTTATCGTGAAATAGTAGTAAAAATTTCATATCATTGTCCTGCATTGCTCTGTTCATTGACTTGGAAATTCGAACGCTCCACAATACGAAAGAAGTCCAGTGAAGAGGCCAATTCCTTTGTCTTCTCTACAAGCGATTTCATTTCGCCTGCAACTTCGTTCGATGACGGTCGTTTCCTTATTTTGTCCCTCGGTGACGGTTCGGTTTGTTTCCGCTCCTAGAATTTTAAGGTTTTTCGGTTTGTTTTTATTCAATCCAGTAACTACCACCGATTCCGAGTTTTTTATGATGTTAAACCAAGGGTGGAGGTTCATGAGGTTTATCCCGTTAAAATGGCGGACCACAGCGCGCTCGCGGTGAGACGGTTTGGTTTTGTTGTTCTCCTCGAATCCTCGAATTTTAAGGTTTCCGGTATAAGTTATCAGTATTTATTTAAGTACCACTATTATCTATTAAGTACCACTGATTCTGATTTATTTATAATGTAAAACTAAGGGTGGGAATTTTTAATTCCACGAGGTTTATCCCGTGAAAATGGCGGACCACAACGCGCTCGCGGTGACGGTTTGGTTTTGTTCTGCTCCTCGAATCCTCGAATTTTAAGGTTTTACCACTGATTCCGATTTATTTAGAAGTTAAACTAAGGGTGGGAATTTTTAATTCTATGGGGTTTATCCCGTTAAAATGGCGCACCACAGCGCTCTCATTGATGGTTTTGTAAGGCAGTTAGGTCACTCGAGCGCTCTATTCCCCGCTGACCAAGTGTACACCTTACAATGCAATTATTCGATTTAACATTTGTGGTGCTCGTCCAGAGAAAATGCGGTTGATTACCCGTCAGTTTGTAAGCCACTCTCTAATTCGCTGACCGAGTATATACCCTTACACACTGTTATTGTCTACCATTTAAGTTTAAATTGTTAATCAGCATCAACAAAAGCCTTTTATGGTTTTGTTGGCTGCAAATTTTAAATGCTCTTTTATAAAAAAACAAGTAGATACAGTATCAGACATTCTTAGACTTAGTTTGGGGGAAAGAATACTCTTCCAAGTTATCAAGCTGAATGCTGATATCTCTTGTCTTCCAAGCCTTCTCTCTTGTCTCCCGCTTCTCTAAAGCCTTATTATTATTCTTGCCTTTCAGCCTGTGACTGAATACATTTTAATGGTAAAGCTTGTCAAACTTATAATTTTGATCTCTTCTTCTGGCCTTAACAGCGAAGTTTTGGTGGTTACTCTCTCCTCTCTGGGTCCAAATCGTCGTCGCTTTGGCTTTTTTCAGCACAGTTTAATTTGTCCTTGTCCCTTGGGTGCAATTTTGGTATTTGTCATCCGACATTTTGGCTTTACTTCCGTTCAATTGCGATTCTGAATCGGATGAATTTAATTCCATTACAGTGAAGTCTATGCGGCCTTTAAGAAAGCGTCGAGGCTTTATCTGTTCTATAAAAACTAGCAGCAGCAAGCGACGTTAAGCCTCGTTTTTTTTTCTTTATCTTTGAAAGCTACAGCGTTTCTAAATCCTAGTAGCTGCTGGTGACATTTTCGTATTTTGCCAAATATTCATCTTTCAACTTTTAAAATACAAGCGACGTTAAGCCTCATTTTTTTTTCTTTCAACTTTTAAAATACCTTAATACAACATGGTGATAGGTATTTAGTCATACAAAAAACTATTTAATTTAATTAAAAACTAAAAGCTACAATGCTGGCCAAACAGATAATAAGTGAGGTTGTAAGTGTATAAATGCAGCTACTAGAATTCTCTCCTTCGTAAGCCCAACTCTCTGGTTCAGGTCCACCAACATTCTGTGGATCGTATGTCCACCTTGCTGTTGGTTGAGGTGTGACTGTTGGTGCCATAAACGTTGGTTGTTGGCCAGTACCGAATTGATTCCGACTGGACGAGCTAATAGAGTTTGGTGAATTTTCTAAGTTGTGCCCTTCACGGTTTTTATCTGCTTGTGGACAGTCGTCTATTAATTCTGTTTGCCTGCAAAGAGAAGTTATAATTGTAATCGTAAAGCAAAGGATCTGTGCTGTCAGTTTCTTTGAATTTCTTTAAACTAGTCAAACTTCTAGTCATTAAGTTCTAATATATTAACCCACTGTTATACTCTTAAGTAATTTGAGGTATACGTTTGGCACACTGCGGTAACTCTCTCCCAGGAAAATTACATTCCTGGTAAACAACATGACCACAAAGGCCTTACCATATGAAAATATATTTAACCATTGAGTTGGATGTAACTCATCCAACTCAATAATTGAACCTATTGGATTCTTGGGTCTGTCTGAAGTTTGTATGGAAGAGACTGGGTCTAGGGCAATACCCTCAGATTGTGATAACAGCTATTAGTTTTTTGGCAAGTAGCCAAATCAGTGTGTTCAATATGCAAGAGGCTTTCACCTTAAACTTGACTTTGAGATCAATATTGTTTATTTTACACAATTATTGAAATTCGATTCATTTTAACAAGCACGAGAACAAGTCTGAAGCAGCAAACGAAGAACAAAAGAAAATCCTAGGGGCAACCACATATCGTTCCAAGATAAAAACTTCTAAACTACCTTAAATGTTTGAATCCCATGTATTTTAAACCGATAGCTCTTTCCCGATTATAAAAACTAATAATCAAGCCATGGCACCGGCCAGGAAGAGAGAAAAAAAAAACTTCCAAAAAAGGCGAATAAAAATACGTTAAGACCTATATCAGCTAGACAGACACAAAGCACTTTTCAGAGGTGTGTGTTTGTGGTCTACGTCTCTCTGTTCGTTATTTCCTCTGTGTGTCCTAGATTTGCTCGCTTGCGTTTGCAGGTATGGGGGGTTGTTTTTTTGCAAGCAAGGATTTAGTATTCTAAAAGAATGTCATTGGTCCCCGTTAAAATTATCCTGTGTTAATCGTTAACACCAACCATGCTCTTGTGAATCCGGCCCCTGGCCGCTTTCGGTAATTTACTTTTGAGGAATTTTTGAAAAAAGATTTGGCTGTTACTTACGTAGCATTTCTGCACTTCCTCAACAACACTCCCATTGATTTGTCCAACAAATGTCTTGCAAAAGTACTGGCAGCTGCGTTGCAATCCACTGCTGTTAAGCTCAAGACACAATTTCGGTATTTGCTAAAATGGCTGCAAGTTCAATGTACCTTTAAAATGGGTAATTAAAAATTTTGTGGGATAAGCTTTACCAGCAAAGAGCATCGTAATTCAATCTGGTTGCCACTTCGCTCACTAACTTGATGTATTTTTCTCCACACCGCTGCTGCTTCACGCTCACTGATTTAATACAGTTTGCATTCTGGAGATATTCTTGGAAAATTTTAAAATAAGTTATTTAGTAGGCGAGAAAGATTTGAAATGATGGCCTATTAAGCAATCATTGTGCGACAAGGAAGGGAAAAAAAATTAGAGCAGGTGATATTTTTTTTTGTAGGTAATTGTGTCAATTTTCTTACCTGCTTGGTATCTGGGGTCCTGGCACATCTGCTGCATTGTGTCCTCTGATTCTTGTACTGCTAAATCAAATTCTTGTTGTCTGTCTGATGGAAGGCACCGAAGGACAAAGTTTTTGACGCAAGCTGTTAGTGTGTCCCACGCCCTTGAAATGCAAGAAAAATTAATTTAGTAATGACACACTAAAAATCTTAAATAATAAAGAGGTTGTCATTTTTAGGGTGTTAAAATTCCAAATCTTTAATTCCGGCGTTAAGCCCTATTTTTAAAACCTTAGTTAACAGTAACTTGTATGCGCGGTCTGTACTTTAAACCCCTGAAGTTGGTGCAATTTACCTTCAAAGAAATTGAACTCATTAAGTTTTTAAATGAAGTAACTTAAAGAAGAGACAAATTTATAAATAATTTATGTTAAAAAAAAAAATCTAACTTGTCTACCATCGGACAGCCTTGAGCCCAAAAGCAGGTGTTGCTTTACAGTTTTTTGCTAAATTATCTCGAATAGCTTTTTGTGGCCTACTTGCCACTGTATTTATTGATTTTGAGATTTATGGCTGTTAAAAGAAGAAAAATCTATAAACGAATTTTTTAAAAAGTTAAAATTTTAAGATATTTAAATTAAATTGAATAAAAATTTACTTCTTCCCTAAAAGTATCTTTGCAAATTGGAGCTATTTCTGGTTTTAAAATTAGGATTCCAGCAGAGGGCACTTCTTCATTGATACACCCTGAGCCAGTTGCACATGGCTGCATAAGGACCTTAAATTGTCCCAGCAAACACAAGGTATGATCATCATTTGATGACCTCGTGTTTACTGGGATGTCCTAAAGAATGTCTCCTGTGTAAACGTATTTGTCTTGTAACATCGATAAATCTCTGCCCTATTTTTCTTCTTCCTCCTCTTCGATAAATTTCTGTAATTTTTTTTTTCGACGAAGGGCATTCGTCCCTAACTACTACTGTACTAATGTACTAATGTCGCCAAATTATTTACATTTTCTTTCTTTCTTTCATCTTATATATCCCAGAAAACGAAGTCATCAAATGATAATCATTTTGATGTCAGAATGATGATAAAAATGATCATCAGTGTTACACTTCATGTCCGTTCAGATGATTATCCCTAGGATCATCATTTTGATCATCATATGATGATCAGAATTATGATGTGTCTAACTGATGATCATTTATATCATCATTCTGACATCAAAATGATCGTCATTTGTTGACCTAAAGTTATTTTCTCTAAATATACAACTTAGTAAACTTACATGCACATGGTTTGCACTTCAGTTATCGAAACTGGAAACACGAATTTCTCATCTTGTATAAAAGGATCTGCTAATCTTAAGCACTGGTCCAAGTCTTCACGAGGGCACATTTGCATTCCCATGGTCAGACCTAGAAAAGGAAAAATGTATTGAAACATTAAGCCCTATTTTTCTTCTTCTTGTATACATCAACTATTAAGAATTCATTCACAAACAAAAGCACTGTTCAGTACCTGCAATTCTTAAATCGGTTGCAGCAGAACAACCACGAAGAGAAAGAAAACTGAGACCCAAAGAAACTAGAAGTAGTAAAGGCTCAAGTGTTAATAACATCCACGCAAGAAAATTCACCCCATTTATAAAGTCATGCATCACGTGGCACCTGCAACCAGGTGAGCTTTTGTACAAAGGATATTTAGGAATTGTAAAATCTTTTAATGACAGGCACAGGTCAATTGTACACAGGCTAATTTAATGGTTGTAGATTAGTTCTGTAAAAGCAGTGCTTTAAATTAATGTCTGAAAGATGTGTTAGTAAGACACGAATTAGTTGACTCACGTGCACCGTGACTTAAGAACAGGAGTCATGCTTCGTAATATGATCATTATATTTCCTGTCATTTATTTATGTTAAGATTACCCGCTAATGATTTCAACATCTTAAAGGTTGAAATCAAATTATGTAAAAACCTTCTTACCTAAGGATGTGATTCCTAAGATGAAGACGAGCATCTTTTCATTCCTTACAATCCCATACATATCACGTGGTTTACGAGTGGTACACTATAAAATATATGAGAGAATATTTTTTAACTGTTGGTACGAGGGCGAAAACAAAAATAGTGAACAGGTGACTCGACCGGGCTTTTGAAAACATTTCCCGGAAAGATGCGGTCGCGACCTGGGCATGGAAGCGAGAAACCGCTTTATGAGTGTTGCCAAGGCAATGGATGGATCATAGTGAGGAATCAGCCCTCTTTATCAAGGAAATGAATCGATTTTGAAAAGAATTTCCTTTTTCCCAATGATTATTTACACTCTAATTAACTGGCCGTAAATACGAGAAAAATTGGATTGAGTTGAAAATTCCAGTACATTAGAAATTTAATCAGAGCAAGTTATGTCTAGTCACACTTAAGTTGAATAGTGCATACTTTTGCTTTCAAAATGGTTTAAAGTTCAAAAATGATTTAGTGCAAATTTGTACTACTTTTTTGAAAAACTTCTTTTTATAAGAAAAATGTAGTTAATACTACTCATGTACACGAGGGCTCAGAATTTTAAAGCATGGTGAAGCTGATCCTTAAGTCAAGAAAAAGTTTTGAATTTTTTTAAAAGTTCAACATCTTCTCTTTCATGTGACAAAGCCTGGATGCTCTCCAGTGCCCACCTGTGCTCAGTCATGACCTTCTTTGCTTGGATAATTTGTCGTTACTTAAAACATTTCATAATATCTTTAGTCATGTTGGATGAGTCCCGAGCTTTTTAAGAATAACTTATTGTATATCTAGTTTTTCCCCTCTTATCATTTTGCATTTCCCATCTTTTGACAACACTCAATTTTCAACTGGTCAATAACCTTCACTTCCCTTCCGAGTGCCTATTTTAGCTCTGATATTGAGGGTAAAAAGAAGGGCTTTAATAATACCAGTATAATTACAACTTGTTAATAGTTCCTAACACATATAAGGAACTAAGCAATGCTCCATTAATAGTATAAGAATGCCACTTATTGATTAACTGTCAGAGGGCAAAAATCGTGAAATGAAATCTCATCACGCCACTTTTTTTTTTTTTTTTTTTACAAACTATCAAATTCCACTCCTTAATGTTAATCATTAGTTGCTGTTACTTCCTTTAAATCCTTTAAAAACATTATCCTTAAAAGTAAGTGCATTTCAAAACACTTGTCTCAGCTTACTATACTAATCTCATTGAGGTTGCGACGTTAGGCCTTAATTTCTATGAGTGGCTAAAAACTATAACTGGCAGAGTTAATGGAGCATTAATTGCCGCACTTATCAGGCAAAATCACATTTAGTTTAGACAGAAATTGTCTTCAAAAAATGGGTGTTCACTTTCAAGTTAAGCTGGAAGTAATATTTATCACATGAATTAGATTGTATCACTGAAAAAAAAATATTTTTGTTAAAAAAAACTAAATACCTGTATTTTACAGAGCTTTTTTGACATCTGCGCTTGCTTATACTTTGGCATAGTATCTGTTCCTGTACAGTCAGTATGTTTTTTTAGGTTTTAATTTCTACGAGTATTTTCCGCTATCAACATAAATCGTAATAATTCTCTTTTCATTGAATGAAACGTGATGAAATTGCGGAAGGTTATTTAATAGCGAGGAGATGTCATCTGAAGTAAACGTTTGTAAGTTGTTAATTTGCGATAGTAATATAACTGCGCGCCATAATATTGGAATAATTGGAATTTTGCAGTAGGTGAATATGTTTGATGGTCAATTTGGGCCAAAAAAATTGGAATAATCCAAATAAACTATACATCATTAGGACCTTTCTAATGATGTATAGTTTATTTAAATTATTCCAATTTTTTTGGCCCAAATTGACCATCAAACATATTCACGGCATTCAAGTTTAGACAGAAATTTGTCTCTTGACAGTGGTTGTTCACTCGCAAGTTAAGTTTGAGTAAAAAATAGTAAATATTACTTCCAGCTTCAGAAAATAAAATTCATGTAAGAACAAATCTAAACCCAAGGCCATTTCACTGGAAAAACAAAGTCTAACACGACAATGAATTTTAACCTCATAAAATCAATTCATTCTGCACCCCTTTCTATTTTGTTCAATGAAAAAGCCAACGTGGGAAAGTGAAGGAACATAAATTTCTTAATGAAATTCAATAAAATTGATTGATGTTGACTATCAGTCGCTCATAAAAAAATTGAGGTGACCTACCTTGTGTTTACTAGATTTTCATCTTGTAACAGTGTGAGTCAACTACACCTTTGTACAAAAAGCAACTGAGCATAGTGCCTGTTAGTAGTTTTATTGGGCACGTGCAGGGTGCGCGCGCAATACTCCGCCCCCCTTGGGTTAATTGGCCCTGCGTGACTGGATCAAAATAATATTGCATGTGCATCTGAAATACACGAAATGTATGTTGAATTATGGGTGTAAATTTTAGTGTTTTCATTGAGAAATTTATGTTGAGATTTTTTTTTCTTCTTCTGTTAAAGCAGAACTGCTAAGGGTTTATTGGCTGTAACTGGATAAAGCATCAAAACGTGTATGCTTGCACATCTAACTGCTTCACCTCTTTTTAAATGACTCATTTCTCCTGGAATTAATTTTGCATTTGGAAAGGTGCCATAGGCTATGACTAACTACTAGTATTCGATCCTCTTCAATTTATTGATGACAGCCTCCTCCACCCAAACTCTTTCATCTGCCTCCCGATAATTGTTCGCATCGCATACAATCTTTCTGATTTAAAACATAATAAAACTAAAAGGCCTAAAATAAAAGGGGCTGCACATATGAACTTAGTTGACGCCTACGGAAAAAAGAGGAGAGCACGGAGAACAGCCTCTGCTGTAATCTCTCGACACTCTTCTGCATGGCCGAACCTAGTCGACCGGACAAACCATGTCCCCAAGTTGACAGTTGCTACCGGGTGCTCAGTTAAACTCCCCAGGTGTCCATAATTAGGTCGAGCATTCTCGCTAACGATCTTTGTTATGCTAGCGTTTTTATTTTCTTCCGGCAGATAGGGCATTTCTGCTGCTGCCTCTTCCATTTCTGGACACAATAGAGACAAAAATTGTGTCCACAGTTTAGTGTTGTCGGCTAAAAAATAATAATGAAATAGTTAATAATAGAATTGTATTTGATAACCTTAAACATCCGTTTTCCAAATTCAAACAAGACCTAAAATCACTCAATGTTGGTACCTTCGTTGAACCATGTCCCCAAGTCCTGGTTTCGTTTCCAGAATTGGAATCCAGGATTCCTGCATTTTCAATGGTGGGTCTTCAACTTCACTTATTAATTTCTTCCTGAATATATCTACGGATTGTCTTAATATTTTTATCTTGGTATAATTTTGCGAACTTCAGGTTGACCTTCCCCCAAAAAGCCTTATTTCTTTTTTTCTTTCCCCCAAAAACAACTACTTCCTTCCAAGTTTGTGGTTTCAAATGCTTCAAATCTGCGGGCTTTACAATCCTACAATAGAGCATATAAAAACCAGTTGTCATTATTTTTATATAATGACAACTACTTACGAATTCCTTATTCATATTAAACGACGCAATATGAATAAAGTTGACAGTTGTATCCAGTTGGGTTTGAATCGTCTACTTCTAACGTCAGTTTTGGTTTGTTGAGATGATATTATAAGCAGACGATTCTGCTGACTCTTGCCGAGGACACTGGCACTGCCACGGCCAAGCCACGGCACTTCGCAAAGCGCCGCCCAAGGAAAGCAGCGCTTTACATGTGAATATAGTATCAGAATTTAGTTTATGCAGCATGGGGACAGCGGAGCCTCAGGCCTACTTCACGACTGGCTTCTTGGTTTTTGAAGATTTCCTCGAGAGTCGCTGGACTGGGGATCTCGGGCATCGATCTGCCTAGAGGGACCAGGCTCCTGACCTTAAGATGTCCACTGACGTTCTGGGGAAAGCATCGTACCAGGTTGATCTGAGTCTCTCTTTGCTGATTCTTCCCCTGCTGTTTCTCCACCTTTGGGTGTTTTTCTGGCACGTGAATTGAGGGATGTTCCTCTTCCCCTCCACTTGGGCTGTCGCCGACTCTTAGTGTCACT
>JAQGAS010002278.1:0-11460 GCA_034686365.1 Pachymerium ferrugineum
AAAAAAAGAAACTTGCATTATTGGTCTGATTGTTTCAACCCAAAAAAAGAAACTTGCATTATTGGTCTGATTGTTTCTACCAAAAAACTGCACTGATGTCATTAAGATGTTGATCAAAATTTTTACTGAAGATGATTAAATCAAACACTTTTCCAAGCGGTTGACCCAAAACTGTGTTCATCTGTTTTTAAATACAGCTGGAGAATTGCATAATCCTTGTTCCAATATTGCACATCAAATTTATAATGGCCAGTTGATGTTGTGAAAGCAATCTGTTTATTATCCGGTTCCTCAATTTCAACTTGTAAATAACCTTGAATTAAATTCAAAAGGGTTAAGTATTTTGCTCCTGCTATCTGGTCCAATGTGTCATCTACTCTGGGCAATGGATATATCATTTTTTTGGTAATTGCATTCAATCTTCTCCAGTCTACACAAAATCTCCAATTTCCATCTTTTTTCTTTATTAGTATTACAGGTGCACTCCAAGGTGATTCAGATTCCCGAATCATTTCCATATTTACTAATTTCTGCGTTTAAAATGGTTGAAGTTGTACCGTTTGAACGAAAGGAGGTTCGATTTGAGAAATGGTCGACAACACTTTTAAACATTCAACGTACCTACAGACAAGCTCCAGTCATAAGAGAAGCAACGATACCGATCATAATTCCAATTATAAATCCTAAGCCTAAAGAGCAAAGAAAAAAGCCCTAAATTAATCATAGTCTTTATCGTGTGTGGTGAAATGAGTTGATGTGAAGCATGGTAAGGTAACTATGGTAACCAAGGTTTAGAGAGCATTGATATCCAACTAGTTTCAATAAGTGACAGTTCTGAATTTTATAAGTAGCGGCCTAACCGGTTGGTTCATCCGTTCATCCAGTTCATCCTTTTACCTGGTGCCCCGATTGGCAATCAAAATTTTCGTATACATCAGCAACTAGTAAGCGCAAGAGTGGTTGGTTGACGCTTTTGTCGGTTTGATATCTTCCTCTAGTACGACCGCCATTTGTTTTTTTTTATTGTCCGAATCAGTCATGTATTCCAACACAGCAGGTGTTGGGGTATAGTCGTCGTGCCATTTTTTAGAAGGTCTTTCCACATGGCGATTATTTTCTGTAATACGTTTCTGACTTTGTCGGTGAATCAAATATTAAAATGTAAAATTTTACCCAATTCTGAAATAATAAAGAAACTAAATCCAATGTGTTGCCGGAGTAATACCTTCCACGACTTGAGTGTTTAGCATAGCAGAAATATGGCGGAAGTGCGGAACTGAAGCGGAAGTAAAGTCTGTCACTTAATACTGTCTGGCCCTGGCAGCCGCTGGCGACGTTAAGGCCCATTTCTTTCTTTCTTTCTTTCTTTCTTTCTTTCTTTCTTTCTTTCTTTCTTTCTTTAATACTGTCTGAGTCACATGACATGTCTGTATTGTAGCCAGTTCACTCTGGAAGGGGGTAATGGAATCATTGGGAGGATCTATAGGGATTGGGAGGACCTCTTTAAAAGTCCTCAACGTATTTGCTTTGTTTAATTATTATTTCATTAGTCTTAGTGTCTTGAGCTACCTCGATGCCAAGAAAGTATTTAAGTTTTCCCAAATCTTTCATTAGAAATTTTTGCATGAGTTCCTTTTTGATCTTTGACATCAATGGTTTGTTTCTGCTCATTACTATCAAGTCGTCAACATAAATTGCAACTATTACAATTTCGCCCTCTATACGCTTTATGAATACACATGGCTCAGATTTTAGGGATTTCATCTTCATGTTGTCAACTAGATGATTACTTAATTTTCCGAACCATTCGTTCCCTGACTGCTTCAGCCCATAAATTGGTTTTTGTAACAGACAAACAAGATTTTCTTCTCCTTTCTGCACAAATTCTTGTGGTTGTTTCATGTAGATTTCATCATGTAGCTCCCCCTGAACATATGCTGTAACTACATCGGCATGTTCAGGTGTCATCCCTTGCCTTGCAGCAATTGCTAATAAAGCACGGATTGTGTTGTGCCGAGCTACAGGGGCAAAAGTCTCTCTGAAGTCTATGCCTTCTTTCTGCTGAAAGCCTCTTGCCACAAGTCGAGCTTTAAATCGTTCTAGGCTGCCATCTGGATTTTTTTTCCTTCGAAAAACCCATCTGCACCCTATTGGTTTTTTATCTTTAGGCAATGGCACTAATTTCCAAGTACCCATTTCTTGCAATGTGTCATTTTTCATAGCTTCAAACCATTGCTTTGCATCATCACTGCCCATCGCTTCTTCGACAAATTGTGGGTCAATTGGTGTACTGCCACAGGCTAGGTTTGCTGTATGTTGATAAGTATGGTACTGCTTCTTTGGACGACCTGGTTGACCCGTTCTGATTATTTTGGGGCGACCTAGTACACGTTTTGGCTGAGTGGCAGTTGATGTCGACTCAGTCTGGGAGTTGTTTCTGTTATCAGCAGTATCTACAGCTTTATTTTTTGCCTCAACTGGTATTTTACTTACTACAGTTGACTGTGGCTCTGACTCATCATCATCATCATTATCTAAAAGATTAACAAAAAATTTATTAGATTTTTCTGAGATTGAGTCATTAGAATCAATGATTCTGGGACACTCTGTTTTCAATTCTTCAATGATTTTGATGTCCCTCCGTTTTACAATGGTTCTTCTATCTCGGTCCCACAAACGATATGCTTTTGCTTCTTGTGAATAGCCGATCAGCACGTATTCTTTGCCCTTTGGGTCCAGTTTATCTCGTCCTGGTCCTTTTTCAAGTGCTATTACTTTGCTGCCAATCACACGTAAGAAACCTATGTATGGTTTTGTCCTGTCCATACTTCCATTGGTGTCGTATTATTCAATATTTTAGTAGGACAACGATTTCGAATAAATGCAGCAGCAAAAATTAATTCTCCCCACAGGGACTTGGGTAGACTTGCCTGGATTAGGATGCATCGCACCATTTCTACCAAGGTTCTGTTTGCTCGTTCTGCAACACCATTTTGCTGAGGACAGTATTCGACACAGAGTTGATGCACAATTCCTTCATTTGCTAAAAACTCTCCAAACTTTTTGCTGATCAATTCTTTTGCATTGTCACTGCACTGCGTACTATTTTGATTTTCTGGCCTGTTTCCTTTTCCACCCTATTTTTGAATTTACGAAATTCTTCATACACCTCTCCTTTGGTTTTCAACAGTGCAACTGCGATGATGCGTGATTTGTCATCAATGAAGAAAACGAAATACATTGCTCCTCCTATCCTATTTGGGGATGGTCCCCAAATGTCCATATGGATTATTCCAAGTACTTCCTTTGCACGTGAGTTTGATAGTTTATATGGTTTTTGGGTAATTTTTGCCTTGTCATGTCACAAATATCGCATTGCAAAGTCTTTAAGGATGTGTTAATGTCAAAATTTAATACCATGTCTTCTCTTTTTAGCTGTTTCATGGCTGTCCAGTTCAGGTGGCCTAATCTTTGGTGCCAAAACATCTCATGTTTATGTGAAATCTCAGTGGCCAATTTTGCTGCCCATTTTTCTGTTCTTGTTACATTAGCCTGCTATGAGTTTGCCTCTTCAACAACGTATTGCTCTCCAACAGTTTTGGCAATGATCATGACTTTTTCATTTGATGTTACAATCCCTTTTGCATTAATGAAGGTGGTTTTTTCACTAATTTTATCTATTGCCTGTACTGATATCAAATTTCCACTAAGTTGCGGCACAAACAACGTTTTCTACAAATCAGTAATTTAAATTAATAGTAATTGGTTTATATGAGCAGTCTCAAATAGTTGGAATGCAGGAGCGAAATTAGCTTTCCTTTCCTCCAGTTTAAGGCTGAAAAATGGGAGAAACGCAACAAGAGACTAGTAACGAGTATTACCTTAAAGAGAAGAGTGCCTGCAGTTTTGAGAAGGGCGAGGGCACAGGGCGAGACCGGTCGACGAGGTGTTCGTCAACAATATGGTTTTTACTTTATTATTTATGCGTGTTTGGATTCTTACAGTTCCACTTGCATTGCACTTTAGGAAATCTTTGGATGCGGTTTTATGATTATAGGTGTGATCTGTTTTATGTCAATGAATTTGTCTTTCTGGTTACACATGTGTGTGGTTTCACCACTGTCAAGACACCATTCATTATTCATCACCTGGCCAGTATAATGAGCTTCTGCCACATATGACGCACCTGTGGTTTCTGTCATTTGGTTTGCAGCTTCACTTCGGCAATCTGATGCCTTGTGACCATATTTTTTACACTTGTTGCATTTTCCACGGAATACATTATACTTCTGTTTACCTTTTTCATACCGCTTCTGATAGGTATTTGGCTTTTGCTTTGCAGTGAACGCTTCACTTGAACCTTCATTTGATGCCTTTTGACCTTTCAGTCGGTTTTCTTCATCTAGTAGTTTCGACTTTAAAGCATCCAACTCGGGTAGGTTGTCCCTTGAATTTAATCCAGATGCGAATGTATTATATTCTTCTGGCAAGGTCTCAATCAGCATAATGGCCAGAATTTTTTCAGGTAAAGCAGCATTTTTTTCGCTCAAATGATCGACAATTTCGGTGAAATTATTTATATAAGTGTTCATGTTTACTGAATCTACCTTTTTCATTGTAGAAAGTTTCCGTTACATTGTTGTAAGGTGGTAATCCCCCTTCGTTTGGTGCCTTTTCTTCAGAGCATTTCAAACTTCTGATGATGTCTTATACTCTTTTATGTAGGTGAATTGGAATTTTTGAATGTTTAATTCAATTCTTGCCATGGCTTCTTCATCCTTTTCAATCCAGTCGTCAGCTGCAATTGGATTTTCAGCACCTACCTCTGGCTTCATTTTTCGGCCATCAGTGTAACTCCATAACTTTTTACAAACAAGCACATTTTTCATGTCACGTTTCCACTGTTCATAGTTCGTATCATTTAACTTCTCAATCCTCGCTGATTTATCTTCCATTTTCACTGCAATTTTCGCGCGCGTGTTGTCCAAGCAAAATTTCGGTCTAACACACGCTTGCACTTAGAAATGTGATAAACTATACCTTGGTGGCTTCTGAACGTCCTGGACCCATAACCTGTTAGTTTTAGGTATGGTTTAATGTGTTTCTAATATGCGAGAATACAGATACATGTGCTACAAGCGACGGTTGAAAAAGTAAGTCAGGAGCGGCAGGAAGAGAGGAGTTCACAGGTCACTCCGCCGAGTTGTTTACATTAAACTACATAACACATTTGGATGTTGGTGTCGCCTTTAATACAGTTCAAGTTCCAACACATATATATCATTAAGTTCGACCAGCTTTTGTTTTGGTTAAGGGTATAGTTGCGTAAGAGCATAGTAAAGCTATGCCTTCGAGTTTACATCTAAAACTGGAAATTCGTCAGTAGGAGGATGCTAAGGTCATAGGCAAACGTTTCCTATAGTTTTGTAACGTGTGATAACTAGTGAACACTTCGTCAATTGCAGGATACTGACTACCTATGTACTTACTATGATTGATTACTAGAAACTCGATGAGAGGTTATAGCAGGGACATAACGTCATTGGAGCAGAAAGAGCATTTGCTCCAGGCCGGACCGATAAAGGAAGTCCACTATTTGGTTATCAAAAGTGAGCTGCATATACTTCATTCACCAGTGACTAGTGAATACTTTGTGGGGCAAGTAAAATATGTCCGACTTCATACCTCCTCCCACAAGGTCCTCCCTCAGTTCCTCTTGGTCTCGTTAAGGAAGCGAAATGGAAGCTTTGGTTCCAATAGCTTTTAGTTAATAGTTTAAATTATTTTGTTCATGTATTTTACTGGTTTTTTTTATTCTTCATTTAATGAATTTAAACAAAACTTACAATTTTCTGTTTCTGCTGGTCTATCGGGTCCGTATCCATAGTTGTTTCTTCGCCCTAGCCACGTTATGATCTCAGCTGTCGCTAGGCATTGAGCTTTATTTTTTTTCTTTTTTTATCAAAAGTAAGCGATTTGAGTGTAAAAAAAAAGATGAATTCGAAAAAGGGATTGTCGTCAAACTGATCAGTAAATGGAGATGGAGGTGGAGGTGCACGACAGTTTTTCATGGAGATGGAAGGATGTTGTGTTTTTTTTTTCTTATATTAAAAAAGTGAGTACCTGAATTAATGCCTAATGTCATGGAATTGATAAAGTCTATCTTGAAGAAAATGAAAACAAATCGATCTGATGATGCCCATAATGCTTTTTTTTATCGTAGCATATATCTACAATGCTTTTACAGAAATTCACCCATTTTCAGATGGGAACTGGTCGAATACTTCCGTCGCTTCCACTGGTTATAGCGCACCTACCTCCCATTAGTATCAGAAGTATGAGTAAGACGGCATATTTTGATGCTATTCACAAGACGAGTGAGGAAAAAAACCTAGCCATAGAAGGCCAATTTTTTAGCCGATGAAGCGTTTGCCTGGCTCCAAGAGTGAATGGCTGTTTTGGATAAGTTTTTTAAAGTTATCTAGATTTACAACACAGCAGATAAAGCGCAAAAACTATTTTTCTTTAGGAACTGAAATAAATTGCAGAATCCAAGCCTTACTTTTCTTTTCTTTAATGAAAGAAACTGATTTTTAATGGCTATGTGTTTGAACAAATTTTCTGTGCTTTAATTCTAAGAATAATATGAAAAACGTGTAAAACACAATACTACCACTACTACTACTACTACAATACTATTTTATATACATATATTAGGACAAGAATGTAAACAATTCATTTCAGCATTATATTATCTGACATTGGGCTTATTCTAAATGAGGACTCTGTATTAGCTTTCACAAAAACCTTGTACTTTTTCCCAAGTTCTAAATTACGATTAACATAGCCTCCATAAAATTTCCCATCGCCCAAAACAAATGAACGGGGATTACGATACTGAGAAAATCTTGCTGCAATGTATGGTGTATTGTGTTCATCACCATGCACACATCCACCTAGACAGACAAACTCTTGATATGTAAACAAAGCTTAAATTAGAAAAAAATGTAAAGTACTTCCAAGTTGATGTTTTCCGCCTTGATGTCGCTCTCTCCAGGTACAACAATCAAATAATAATTCAATATAGGCCCAAATTCCTCTGAAACACCTAGCAAAGTAATTACAATATTTTGTCCATCTTGAACTGATAATGCAGGTTTGCTAATAGGCGGTGGTATTCCACTCAGAGTCGAAACTCTGATGGTTACACCTGGGAAGGGTTCATCAACCTTAATACGACTAATTTTAACTTTGTAATTGGTAGATGGAATTAAATCATCAATGAAAATGGTTGTGTTTACAATTTCTAAGGTTTTCATTGGAATTATTTTTTCCCGTACGCTAAAATTTTCATCTACGTAACGTTTCCTGCCGTGATAAGATATTTTTAATTTTGCAGCACCATCTTCTTCCTCATCATCTTTCGGAATGTTTAAGATCATTGATCGACTAGTAACGTTTTCGGGGTTGTCGCTTGCAGCGTTAAGCTTTATTTTTCTTCTTTTCCTGGGTTGGCTTGGTGGAATCAGAACTGTCTTGTTCGCTTGCGTATTGGCCATTCTCGTTTGATGAATAGCATCTCTTGTTGGGCTCTGTGTGTTTGTGGATTTCGTCTCACTGATTTGAAATTGTTTTTGCTTCGCAGTCAGCAGGTGTATGGTTTGTTTCTATTTTCTGGTTTGGTTTTAGCTTGATGTGATTTTTATCTTCTTTGCTTTGACTTCTAGTTTGGTTTGTTTTTGCTTTAGCTCTGTAGCTTAGTGTTTTCCCGCCGCGTATGACCTATGTTGTCGCTTGCGGCGTTAAGCCCTATATTTCTTCTTCTTCTTCTTTTTCTTCTTCGCAGTCAGCAGGTGTCCGTTATGGAGGCTTTGTGGCTTGCTCTTGGTTCAATTTGACATCTCCAATACAGAATAATACCAGGTTATGTGCTGAAGCCTTTGAGCCACTGATTTCTCATCATCGTTGGTATAAATGTCGTCTTAGAATGGAATCCTGCATAGAGATATTTTTTTAAGAACCCCCCTCTTCTTTGTTGTTTGCTGCCCAATCACTCATTCTAAAGCTGTGAAGGACAGTTTGAATCTCTTTGAGTTCCAGGCTTCTGAGCAGCTGTATATGTGTAATTCATTTGAGGGCATAGTTGATGAAGGGCTGCCGTGGTTTCTGGACAAATACAGGTGTCTCTCTCTGGCTTCCGGAAAGGGTGGTCCACTGCATACCACCTTGTTGGTTTGGTTTCTTTTATCTGTGATGCGTTTGTACGAGGAGAGCAAGCGGTTAGTGTTTTGTGTTTGATACTTATGGCGATATGATATCCTTCGGGATTTGCAATCGTTTGGCTTGAGGGGTAACTTTTTGATTTTTGTAGCAAATTATCTTTTGGAGAGGACATTGCAAGTAAAATTTTGTAGAAATAGTGTTTATCTTTTAACACATTTGCCGAGTGAAGGATGGATTTTTAGACTTTTTGGCTTACACTTGCAACCTATGTTCAAGTCCCAGCTAGGTCACAGGTGAAGCCAATAGATATCTCTCTTAAATAGGTGGGAAGTTCGCTGAATACACTACCTAACGCAGTTAGGTTTCTGGTTTTGGCCAGTGACTGAGTATGCTTTACGGAGCAAATAAGCACGTCCAACTTCCCAGCAGCATGCTGAATTTTAATTAATTTGATCACATAGCTGGTAAAATATAGTTATCAGTTTCTTTCATTAAAGAATAGATAAGCAAGGCTTCCATTTTTCAATCCAGTGGACAACCGACCTTATTGAAAAATGCAAGCCTTGCTTTTCTGAAGTATTGTAAATTTGTGGTCAAATTAATCAAAATTTCACACCTAAATTTGTAAATAGCCACTTTCATTGCAGTTGGTATATGGAATTAAATCGTCAAAGTTAAAATTAGTCGCATTAGCCTTGCTTTTCTGTTTTTTAATGAAAGAAATTGATTTTTAATGGCTATGTGTTTGAACAAATTTTCTGCGCATTAATTCTAAGAATAATATGAAAAACGTGTAAAACATAATACTTTATTTTATACATACAGTATATTAGTATTAGGACAAGAATGTGAACAATTCATTTTAGCATTATATCATCTGACATTGGGCTTATTCTAAAGGAGGATTCTGTATTAGCTTTCACAAAAACCTTGTACTTTTTCCCAACTTCTAAATTACGATTAACATAACCTCCATAGAATTTACCATCGCCCAAAACAAATGATCGCGGATTACAGTACTGAGAAAATCTTGCTGCAACGTACGGTGTATTGCCGTGTACATCACCATCGCACACATCCAACTAAACACAAAAAAAGCTAATGATGAGTAAACGAAGTATAAATTAGAATTTAAAAAATGTGTAAAATACTTCCAAGTTGATGTTTTCCGCCTTAACATCGTTGTCTCCAGGTACAACAATCAAATCATAATTCAATATAGGCCCAAATTCTTCTGAAACACCTGGCAAAGTGATTATAACCATTCCACTTTGAACTGCATATTCAGGTTTGGCAATAGACAGTGGTGTTTCACTCAGAGTCGAAACTCTGATGGTAAAACCTGGTTCGTAGGAGTTGTCATCACTAATACGACTAATTTTAACTTTGTAATCGGTAGATGGAATTAAATCGTCCACGAAAGTGGTTCTGTTTACAATTTCGACGGTTTTCATTGGAATTATTTTTTCCTGGATGGTGAAATTTTCATCCACGTAACGTTTCGTACCGTGATATGATAATTTTAATTTTGCAGTACTATGGTTCGGAATGTTTAAAATCATCGATCGACTAGTAACGTTTTCGGCTCTATAAATACCGTCCATCCAGTATATTTCAGCACGAATTATTTTCGATATTGGTCCTATAATCTTTTCTGTTCGAGCTGCAACCGCTACTCTTATTAGCCTGGGATTATGTGTATGTCGCATATTAATTTGACAGGGGTTTTCAAAAGGTACATCTCTGTAATACCATCCTGGTTGCCTCCCAAGAATGTAGTAAATCTTAAATGAAAAGTTAAGAGATACAATTATTTATATTCACTGCATTAAAAAATTATCTATAAGCGATTTGATAAATTTAATGCCATGCGTTGTATTATTGGCAGCCGTAATTTAAATTAGTGCTCATATTAAATGCTTATTACTCGTGGACCATAATTTGATAGTAACGCATTAACGTCTGTCTAAATATAAACGTATCAGATTTTTTTCCCACGTCAAACCAGTATACGTGTATATTTTACTACGTATGGCTTTAACGTTAAAATTATTTACCCTGAAACCAATAACATCTTTTGGCCATTCCATCGATTTCCACCAAATTTCCACTTCTGATGTGCTAAACCCCTTAGCTTTCACCTCTTCAGGAATTGGTATATTGGAATCATTAGATTGTTTTTGATCAGGTTTAGCGTCTTGTGGTTGCAGTAATAATGGTTCCCCTTCCTCCACAGAATTGCCTATTTTAAAAAAAAGATTGAAGCCAAAAGAGTTTTACAAATATTTATAAATAATACTTGACTCGGTTATCACATTGACTGGAGTTGATCGTGAACCTTGTCCTACTTTGTTTTTAGTCACTATCCAAATTGAGTATAAAGTGTTTGGTTTCAGGCCCTTCAAAGTGTATTCATCCTTTTGCCACGAAGTATCGGCAAGGGCCTTCGATGTTGCAATTGAATAATTTTCAGTTTTGTTGTTTATTATGTCTTTCCAATACACATCGTATTCATTGATTGGTTCAACAAAGGACCTAAACGATAAATTTACGATTCTAATTAAAAGCGTTACACGGTTCAGTTACGGACAATTATTGAACGTACGGCACCACATAAATTCTAAAAATAAAATCATGGTTTTGTTCGAATTCATGAAAGTTAAGGACAAAAATTAAATCAATTGCTTATTAGGGGGTTAAACCCCTGGCTGCTGCCCAACAGCTGAGCGCCTTCAAGAGGCAGCAGCCCGAACCCTAGATAGTTAGAGTCAGGTTTTTGTTAGTTAAATGGATTAAGTTCAAAACTGGATCCGTGTAACCTGTTGGAAGTTTATATTATAAACTTCCAATAGGTTACTGTAGGGATCGAGAGTCTGCTCGCTAAACCCACTGCCGAACTCTAAAAACTGCTCATCGCTGCTACTCAACAATCTTTTTATTAAAATTTGAAATGAAAAAACAAACTGAAATAGGACATTAAACTTCAAAAAAACCTATTTTAGTTTTGGTGCTGACTTCATGGACACTTTGGATTCCATGTTCAACAATAACATGATACAAAGCGACACAATTTGTTAGACATTGTTCTAAAAATGGCGGATTTACTTATTTTCGCAGTTCTTACGCGAGTAGGAATCCCTGCCTGATAGGGTCCCGGGAGAAGCTAAAAATAACATGGAAACGTCTGGGGTGGGGCCCCAAATTTGGATTGCAAGAAGAACCCCAACTATCCTAAAT